>PVIU01025057.1:0-24373 GCA_004026605.1 Ondatra zibethicus
TTGGCAACAGAATACCAGGAACGACTGGGCAAGGAAATGGGAATTTCCTATTAGCCTTCATTTTCCTGGGGAGAAAGACTATAGATTATTCTATGTGTAAGAGGAAGTCACACAGTGTGTGCAGTCGTGATGGGAGTCTGTGCAGTGCACTATGGTCACTTAGGTTCTTTCTCTCTAGATTGGAAGGTGTCTGCAGGACAGTGAAGTTTTATATAAAGTTCGGGCCTGTAATGTTGACGGGATACGTTCTGGGAGCCAGAGTGCCAGGGAGGCTGGACTGCAAACACCCACCCTGGTTGCCTCTGGTCTCTCACTGACTGTTGCTGGTCCTGCGACCTCTTGAGAGCATGCAGGCAGCTGGGAGCGGAGTTCATCTTTCTCTTAGAGTGGCTGTCAGGCAGGAAGGAGAAGGGAGCATAGTAGAAGGTCTCACTTCTGGTTACACTGCCCTTCTCAGGCTGGAATCTCTCAGGAAAGACTACGCGTAAAGAAGCCTTTTTGGAAAGGAGTCTGAGAGGGTGGGGTTCTAGACCCTGGGGCAAAGGCCAGGAATAGGCAGATACCCATTGCCAACTTTCCTGTCAAGCCCCTGGCTATTTACTGAAATAACCGTGGCAGTCACAAGAATGGTCATTAAATGCATACTGGGTGCAAATGTCCTCTTGCTCCTTCTCCCTCAAAGGCTCCTGAGGCAGGAGAATAGCCAGTGTTTAGGAGCCTAGCTCATACAACCTCTCACAGGCCTCCACAGGATGCAAGTCTTTAACTGTTACAATTCTTAAAGCTAAGCAATGCGGGTCCACATTACCATGCAAGGCAGGGTATCAGTGACCACCCAGTCTGTAGGTTTCACCTCAGTGACTTCCAGAGCAGGTGACAGCTGAGCTCCTACAGTTTCAGGGCAATGGGGCAGCCAGGTAGAAACCAGGTCAGGGCTGAGGACACAGGGGGCCTTGGCCATTCACACATCAGAGAGGCTAAGTCCCTTCTCCTCCAGCTTTGTTTTGAGATAGTGTTTCACCACCTCCCATGTCTCTCTGTTTATAAGGCAGAGAAGTCCAGTCTCCTTGTCACTGAGATGGAGGCCTCCTGGGTAAAGTGTGTGTAGGTTTTCAGCCTCTGTGGGAGGAGGAGGTGTTCCTGGGCGGCCAGCAGGCTGAGGGTTGGGGTGGTTTTTTGATCTTCTGAGCAAACTTGGTGCCTGGAGGCCTCCTTTCAGGACTCCAAGCCCCCCCCCCCCCCGTGTTGGGTGTTTTTCCCAGCAGACATTGGTGAACTCAAGGGCTCCACAGAGGAGCTGCTGCTGTAGCCAGGGACAGGGTTGACTGCAGACACAGATGATTAACGGTTAGTTTCTGCCACACTTGCTGACCCTTTAGTGGGGAGCCCTGTAAAGTTAAATGACTGTTTT
This sequence comes from Ondatra zibethicus, assembly GCA_004026605.1. Classification (NCBI taxonomy): domain Eukaryota; kingdom Metazoa; phylum Chordata; class Mammalia; order Rodentia; family Cricetidae; genus Ondatra; species Ondatra zibethicus. The sequence goes on from PVIU01025057.1 coordinate 1,412, forward strand.
TCCTTTTCTCTTGGGCCGTGTTGCCTATATAGCCTTCAGGGGACCAGGACATTACCTTTGTCTCTATCACTGCAGCTCAGCTCCCTCCTCCCCTTACCTGACTTGGCCAGCTGCAGTCAGGGTTATCAGTTTGCTTTCAAAACGCTCTCTGTAGAGCCAAAATACTGGCTGGTTAGACAGGGCCACTTTCTGTACTTCTCTATTTGCACAAGGCCTGTGCATGCGACCTACTTGTAACCACAGCCTGGATGGAGGCCTGGGAGGAAGGTAGATGCTGTAGAGGCCTCATAGCTCACTGCTGTCTTCTGATCCCACCCCCATCCCAGCCCTAAAACAATTCCTTTTACTCTCCATCCACAGACATGATTTCTCTGACCTGAAGCCTCCTGACTCGATGCAGTGCTGGCCTTGATATGCTTAACTCAGAACAGCTGCTTGCCCTGCACGCCCCTCCCTTATCTTTGCTGGCCAGACTAACTGCTTCTTCAGAAACAGAGTGGGGGGGGGGGCTTGGGGATGTTTGGTGTAAATGAGAGTTCCGGAAAGATAAAGATTTGCCTCCTCATAGACACCTCTTTAATCTTAACCCTTGTGATGATGACCTTCCCAAAATATATTACTTAATATCTCCTTTAATGGAGAATAATTTTACTTCCTGTTGATGTGCAGGCGTCATTTCAGTGAACACAGGTTTTATAATTTGTCACACTATAATAAGGCCCTGAAGGTTTGGAAAGAGACCTAGATTTTGTGGTTCTGAAGTTATCTTGTAAATTTTTAGACAGAGTCTCTGTCTCCTATCTTTACCAAATTATATACTGGTTGGTGATGTGTCTCTATGCAGAAATTCTCCTATTCTAATTTCAGTGTTTATTTGCACATAGAATAGCAACATGCACACGTGCACACACACATGTACACACACACACACACACACACACACGAGCTGTGTAGCTCCACTAGAGGAAGGCTTTCCTCCATTCCAGAGTAAACCAAAGATAACCTGAGTTCTCTACTGTGTTCTCTATGGCTGTGCTTGTTCATGTTTTGGATCATCTTAAAAATGGAGAGTGGAGGTAGCGAGGAGTTGAACATGGATGAGAAAATATCCTCAAATTTCTAGGAGTCATCTTTCTTCCTAGAAAATTCTCCAGTTTCATTCTTTGTTGTCAATGAATACAAAAAAAGGAAACGGCTTCAAAAAGACGCTTTTTGTGGAAGATCTTCGTATTCCAACCTCATTCCTTTCACGGAAAAGCTTTGTCATGATATTCCCAGACTTGCCCGTTTTTAAAACCCACAGGTGCAAAAACAAACTGTGACCACAAGCACTAAGTCCCCTCACTCTTGCCCCATTGTCCTCCTTGGCAAAGTCCCATGGAAAGCTGCGCAAATGAACGAGGCCACTTGGTGACGTGCAGCCCATAGCAGCCACATTGTGCAATGTCATGAACTTAAGTCTTTTTCAACAAAGCGGAGGCATATTTTCTTTTATATTGTTGACTTTGACCCCGAAGCTTAGCAAAGAAAATCTGTGCAACGTTTCTAGGATCAGTTTATCATGCACTCTGAGCAAACATGTTTCTTCTTGTCACTAAAGGGAAGCCAAACCCATGTACATAGTCCTCCATTCTGCTTTGTTTCTTTCCACTCCTTCATGCTGGAGATTCTAAAATATTAATGAAAGGAGGAGAACATACTCTAATGTGGTCTCACACCCAGCTCCAGTTAGAGTGTGGCCGTGGCCAAGAGCTAGGAGGGTGGGACATGTCCTCTTTTTACAAAGCAATGGAGCTCAAAACCAGGTTGTGTGACTTTCTACTTTAGAATGTCCTAAAGTGGTTGTTTAAGTCCAGATTTCAGGCCTGGATTCTACCAAGTGGGAATTCTGGAGGACAGGTTTTGTAACTTGCATTTAAAAATATTTGTTTGTAGGGCAGAAAGATAGCTCATGGGATGATGTCCAGAAAACATAGTAGAGAAAGACCACTCTAGCAGGTCATCTCTGACCTCCATACTCACGCCGTGGCACTCACACACTCTCTAAATAAATAAAATGTAATAAACACCTTCATATATATTAAGTTGCATGTTTTATTACATTTTGATTAATTGTGTGTGTGTGTATGTGTGTGTGTGTTCACTCAAGTGCCACTACGTATGGAAATCAGAGGACAACAGTGAGAATCCGTTTTCTCCCTCCGCTCTGTGTGTCCTAGGCACCAAGTCTCATCATTGGGCTCAGGAGATAGTCTCTCTTTCTGTTGAGCCATCTTGCTGGTTCTGCTAGTTTATTTTTTGAGACAGGGTCTCATGTAGCTCAGACTTGCCTTAAAGTTCTTGTACAGTCAGGGATGACCTTCAACTACTGATTCTACTTCTTCTGGCTCTCAAGTGCTATTATAACAGAAATATGCCATGGTGTTTATCTGTGATTTGCATTTTAAATGGTCTGAGTAATGTTTATTTTGACTCTTCTGTGAACACTAGTAATGCAAGTACTTACAAATACAGAAGGATAGATAACTCTAGTTAGACACAACTTCTCTAATAAGAATGCTTCTTGTTTGGATAGCAGCCATTAAAATGTTTCTAAGTGTTTTCCTTTTTAGAACCAGGGGCCAGGAAGGTATTATCACCAGCAATTTTCAGTCTTCGTGGTGACTGCCTAGAGGTTGGACCGAGGGTCTCACAGCTTCACCTCACTGTGTGTTTGAGACTCAGGGCACAAGAGGAGGGTTCGTTAGGCATCCTGTAGAGACAGCCTGGACTGAAGCCTTGTCTTCAGAGTGGCCCCACATGCTGTCAGTGAGCTGTGCATTTGTTCATGAAAGATGAAAAAAGGAGCGAGCCCTGGGCAGGGGGCAGAAACTGGGAGCCTTCGAAACAAAGAAAATCTCATTCTTCTCTGTCCATCCCCTTCAATTTTCTGATCTCTCCCCTCCACTCCCCCTATCTTGTAAAGGTTCAAACTCCGAAATAATTATATGAAATTAAGTTGGGAAAGGCCAGGCTCGTTTCCTTAAGATTGACATGGTAACAGTTTGGACAGTTTTCTCAGGACTCAGGGAGACAATTATTCCGAGCTTGGCCGTAGGTATCTCTCTGTTCCCCAAGCAGGAAGCTTACTCCCAACTAGCCCATGTCTCTTTATCCCCCACACCTCTTGCCACGACCCAGCCTAACTGCCAGACAGAGTTTAAAAATGTGCTTTTATTTTTGTAAGTGCTTGAGAATTTTCTTCTCTTCTGGGCACAACTACTCACTGTCTCCATGAAGAAAAGAGGAGACATAGAGGTCTGTAAACTTTCCAGACTGAATACAAATACAGGGCTGCCCTTGGCAGCTGTGCATGGAAAGGAGGAGAGTCTGGGATTGGAGGGGGCGGGGTGGAGGTGGGGGAAGTACTTTCCATTCTCACCTGTCCGTTTTATCTGCACATCAAACAAGATAAGTAGGCTTGGTTGTTAGTTAGCAAAGGGAATCTATTTTCTGTGCAAATTATGCTGTTATTTTAAGGATAATAAAAATAAAGATGAGTATTTGTCACTTTCCCACTGTGTGTCACAAAATGAATGAAACCCTAACAAGTGACTGGGAGCCTATGAGAGCGAGCGCTGAACCAGAGCCAGAGCAAAGCTCCCATGCTCCTCTGCTGAAGGCAAGCAGGCTCAGGCTCAAGAGGGGCTGGCCTGCCTTGACACACCATTCCTAATTATGATGCCTCTGTAAAAACCCCTGCCCTTTTGCTTCATAGGGCTTATAAAAAGCTCAGGCAAACCTCTGTCTTCCTGTGCCTCCCTGCCCCTAGGTAGGAATCCTCCCTTGCAGGAAGTGCAAAGCAAAGTTCAAAGCTTTTGTGGTCAAAAGAAAGTAAGCCTGATCCAGGATAACATGATTAGGTAACAGACTAACAAGTGCCAGGGTCCCTGCACGACTGGCTAGTTTGGCCCCCTGCAGTACCAGCCTTTCTAAAAGAGATTTATCGTTTCTTGCAAACACCCATATTGAGCACATTATTTGTATTCAAAGCCATTCAAAATGTTGGGGTGTTGGGCTGTGTAGGGATGGAGACTTCTAAAAAGTGTTCGAAGAAATGTCCCCACAAAACACAGTGGCTAGCTAAGGGATGAAGTTCTTGGGAGGACAAACAAGAGATGCAGGGGTCCACAGACCTCGCGGCACACCCTGGTGGTTTCCATATGACAGTCAGGCTTGTTTGCACACTATAAAACAAGCCTAGGTTTCAATCTATGTTAGCAGCAGGTTAAAGGGATCATAAATCTTTCTGGGCATTGAAGATCCATGGAAACCCCAGCCTGATGTCTTTCACATCTGTTTCAGGGTTTCAGCCTCTGCGGCTCGCTGCTTTTTCTGTTCACAAGCCCCATTCAAGCGGCTGAGTGGCGGGTATAAAGTGATCCCCCTTCGAGCATTGGAGATGAGGGGTGAGCAGCCGGGCAGTAGGCAGGCCCCCAGGGCTGGCCCGCTCACACTGTAAACTGACACCCGGAGTTGGTGGAGGGGAGGCGATGGGATTGACGGTGTAAGTGGGCAGCACACACAGCCTGCAGGAGGCAGGCGGCGGGTGGGAGAGGGCTGGCTGAGGTGGGTCACACGGAGATTGAATTTCAGCTGAATTAGATCAGAGCTGTGGGAAACAGCTCCTCCTTCGCGCACACAGCCGGTCTCATAGGAAGACGTGGGAGGGCGGCTGGGGAGACAGAGGCAGGCAGCTGTGATGGGATACCCAAGTCAGTTCTCAGCAGCTAACAGCTAACTTAATTACTGTCTACCTCTCCCCAGTGTGCAGGCCAGCCTTCGCAGGCTGGAGGGGGTTGGGGATAGGGTTAGACAGAAAGGCTCTGTGGTGTTAAGGAAAGATGGGACAGCCAGAGTCTGCTTGTCTGTGAAAGAGGAAAAGCATGATTAGGAAGGGATGGGAGAGGCATACAACTTTGAGCCCCAGCTGCAAATGGCAAACTCCATGAGAATTTGGTAGATTTCCCTCTGCTTTTAGAGTTAGATATCTTACAACATTTTGTAGGCAGGCAATGTGAGCTCTCAAAACTGTGCCTGCTGCTGTTTTTGCTGCCCTACGGCCGTGGACCAAGCCTCTCAATGAAACTGCCACCGTTCCTGTGAGCCAGAATACCAGCTTTCTTTAGGAAAGCCACCCAAGGAAGGAAGACGGGGCACATTTTGGAATTAAAGCAGAAACACTTGCAGTCCTAATAAAAGGGCAAGAAGTCTGCTGACTGAGATCCACCCCTGCAGCAGGGGTGGCAGCGCTCCCAGAAGAAGCTGGGACACCTTTGTTCTCTAAGCTAGCACCACAATGCTTTTCTCCAGGGTAGCCAGGGCCTGGCGTGGTAAACTCCAATTGAATCGGAGCCTTCAAATGATCTTTTTTTCTCTTCCCATCACCCAACAAGGGCCTAGAGGCAAGCATTCCTGCAGAGAGCAGAGCCTGAGGTGCCCTGGGACCCCCAATCTTCCCTTTTGCACATCAGTTTTGAGCCTGTGGCTACTGAAGAGAAAATGGCCTGGGATCACTGCTCACAACAGGCGGATGTTAGGATGTTTCAGTGTTGCCTTCTGCATAAGGTACCTTTCCTTGGGCTGGGGAGCGCCAGGGCTTCTGTGCTGTGCCCGTGGCTGAAGAGAACTGCTGCCCAAGGGATGAACCGGCTGTGTAAACACTGGTAACCAAGTGGGAAACAGTCCTCTCTGCATCACTGGACACCAGGTTTGATTTCTGAGTGTTTAGCACTCTGTTGGATGATCTGATTCACAAAACGGGACAATTAGCACCTTGACAAGAGGTCAAGGCATGGTTTTGGTTTCCTTGAAGTGAGGTAGATGCCCGCAAAGGTTCCTGGGAAGAGTCGGATCATTTGCAGTGGTGTCAGGATTGTGTGTGTAGAAGCATCCCAGATCCCCCTTGGTTCCCAGAAAAAGACCCCTTGATTTAAGGACCACTGCTTTATAGTAAAGATTTTCCAAAGCTAATTTTGGGGGCCATTGGCTCCCCTCCATCTCAGGCTCTGCCAAGTAAACGAGCCAGTCTCCTCTGGGGTACACCACAGAGAGCCTGGGTGTTGACTCACACAATCAATGCAAACAACCACTGGAGAGGACAAAGCAGGCAGGTTATTAGCAGGGTTCTTGATGAGGCTTGCTTAAGACGGGGCCTCCCTCCCCCATGTGGTTCCATTCTGTTAGACAACCTGAGGTTGTAGTTCCTGGGAAGGCTAGGCTCTCAGAGACCATTATTAAGGAGGAGGGGAAGTATGGGTAAAAACCTCAAGCACTGCCATCTTGATTTAGACTTGATGAGGCTTCTGAACAGAGAAGTGTGATAAGCATCATGCAAGTTCTAGATCCACAGATAGGAAAATGCCCAGCTTAGGAGGGTACAAGCCCCCTTTGCTGGGATAAGGAAGAGTCTTAGGGGAGAGGCACTGGTCGTCATGTGTTTTGAAGAAACAAAAGATGACAGAATTCAAAAGCCAGTCTGCTCTCTGGAGCCTGTGCTCAGCTGCACACCGTAGGCATACTCTGTCCATGAGAGCAGCCGACTCTGATGAGTACACTGATTTCTCAAGCCAGCAAAGTTGAGAATGGTGGCGACTTACATTAGATAGCAGATATGATGGATGTGAGGTCCACACAACGGGGCTTTACATACTCACCGTTGCTCTGTTTGTCTTGAGGCAGGATCTCAAGTACCCCAGGCTAGCCTCAAACGTGCCATATAGTCAAGGATGACCTTGAACTTCTGAGCTTCTGGTCCCCTCTTCCCAAATGCTAGGATGACAGGCTTGAGTCTTCACATCTGGTTTGCCTCAAGTTATAGCGAAACACCTGGAGAGGTGATGTAGTTCTAAATGAGCTCCTGTTCCAAATCAATTTAGGGGTGCCAAGGTGATGCTCCTTAACTATGATTGGGAACAGAGGGCCATTGTTGAAGGCTAGGCTTGTGTATTTTCCAGGCCTGGACTCTCACATGGTCCCCTGGACTGCTGCCCAGGGAGGAGCTGATGCTTTGTCAGAGAGTGAAACCACAAAGCATCTTCAACGTGCTTCATTTTGAAGGGCAGAAAAAAGGAATGCATTTCCATTTTGCTTTTTATAAAGATTTATTTATTTAATATGCCCAAGTGTTTGCATATGCAGCATGTGCATGCAGGCATCCAAGGAGGCCAGAAGAGGGTGTCTCATCCCCAAACCTAGCTTTACAGGTGGTTGTGTGCTGCCTAATGTGGGTAACTGGGAATTGAACCCAGGTCCTCTGCAAGAGCAGCATGTACTCTTAAATGCTGTCCACCTCCCTTGCCCTAAGAATGCATTTTTGGTAAGTGCTTACTATATCAAGATACAATGCAGCTGAGTATATTGGCGCATGCCTTTGATCCTTGCACATAGGAGGCAGAGGCAAGTGGATCTCTGTGAATTCAAGGCTAGCCTGGTCCACATGTCCCGTCCCAGAGAAAGCCAGGACAAGGTTCACTCAATATCTGTGGTTCCTCCTAATACTTCTCACTTAGCCCCCCACCCTAAACCTCACCAACCCAGGGCCTGAGCCTCGCTTCCCTCCCCCAGCTTCTCTGTCCTATATGACTCCACCATTTCGGCCATTGTACTCTCTTGGCCTCTTGGTCCTTGACTCTTCTCTTGTCTTCTTTCCCCCTTCTCTTGCTCCTCTTCTTCTCTTGCTTCCCTCTCCCTCTCTCCTCTCATGGCCAGGTTCAGTCTGGAACTTTTCAGATTCCTCTGACTGTTTTCTCATATATATAATAACAACCTTCTCCTCAACCATACCTTGAAGCAGTCACGTCCTCATTTTTGTTCACTACCTAACAACTTCCAGGACAGCCAGAGCTACATAATGAACCCCTGCCTCAAAAATAAGTAAAGAAATAAAAAGAAAGAAAAAGAAATATCATTTCTGCTTAAGCCTATGCTACTAGGTTGGAGTTTCCAGATTTGAAAATATCTGTATGTATATACACTGTATATAACCCCCAGCTGAAGAAAAACAGCTGCAGATGCCATCTTGAAACTGTTGGCATATGTTTGGTATAGTTAGAGCTTAGGGTGGTGACATCATGTGAAAATCGAGCCGTTCCCTCCTTGTTGCAAGGAGGGCGCTTGTTGGTTCCCTGCTGCCCTACTAGCTTAGATGCAAAATAATCACACAGAAACTGTATTAATTAAATCACTGCTTGGCCCATTAGCTCTAGCTTCTTATTGGCTAACTCTTCTATTAATTTAACCCATTTCTATTAATCTGTATATCGCCACGTGGCAGTGGCTTACCAGCAAAGTTTCAGCATGTCTGACTCTGGCAGCGGCTCCATGGCTTCTCTCTGACTCTACCCTTCTTTCTCCCAGAATTCAGCCTAGCTTTCCCTGCCTACCTAAGTTCTACCTTGTTATAGGCCCAAAGCAGTTTCTTTATTCATTAATGGTAATCACAGCACACAGAGGGAACTCCCACATCATTCCCTGGTTTTTGTTTAGCCTCTGTGTCCCTTCTATCTTCAGTCAGATAGTGGCATGCTGTAGAGTAAGGAGAAAGTGATGGCCAACGTGTCCACTGCCCTTCGCTGCTTGTCACTGCATTGTTTCCTCCACTGTCTTCCCCTCACTCATCCGTCTATCGAGCATGCAGGTAAGAGCTGGCCTATGGCTGCATGGCTGTCCAAATCTGGTGGGGAAGATTGGAGTAAACCTTTTGAGACGGTTTCAAATCACAGAATTAAAGCTCTTTGGTCCTGAGGAGCGTAAGGGGTAGAGGTTCCCATTGACACGTAGGGCCATGGGGAGGCATGGACAAAGAGCTTTAGTGTCCAGTGGAGAAAAGGCAAGAATCCCTGAGATTCCCTCAGGGGGTTGGAGCAGGGAGAGAGGCAGGCAAGGGAGATTGTGGCTGACACAGGACAGGAAAGTCACCCTGCCAAGCCCCCAGGCTGTGTGTGGAGCCAGAACAGAGATAAAGGCAACTTCGAATGACAATTGCTGGCACTTAGGGAGCACTTGCTGTTTCCCAGGCACTGTTCGTTTAGTTTAGTTGAACATTATGCTAATCCTGTGAGATGGGCAATGGAAGCCTTATTCTTCAGATTAACAGGGAGATAAAATATCTTACCCAAGAGCATAGAGCTACAGAGTGGCTAAGTCTCTGCATACTTATCACCCTGACCTCTAAATCCACCAGAAGCTGCTGGCCCACTTAGTACCTGGGTGGGAGGATGGAGACTCAGGAATCAGGACGTGGTGACTTGAGCTGGGCTCTGAAGACTGACTCAGACTTGCCTGGAGAGCTTGTGCCGGTCTTTCCGGCTTTAGGCCAAACACTGTACTAAGATCAGCATTTTCACATCCAGAATGCAATGCTGTGGACAGGGACCATACTGGCGACACTTGTCAGTGTGTACTTAGCACTAAACATAACACTTGGTACACAGCAAACACTCATTAAATATTTATGGAATAAAATGTAGATTAAGCCGGTTGGTGGTGGTTCATGCCTTTAAGGCCAGCACTCAGAAGGCAGAGGCAGACAAATCTTTGTGAGTTCGAGGCCAGCCTGGTCTACCGAGCTAGTTCCAGGACAGTCCAGGCTACGCATAGAAACCCTGTCTCAAAAAAAAAAAAGTCTATTAATGTCTTAATTTATTGATTTTTTTAGCTACTAATTTTATTATGAAGAAATAATATTCCACGTCTTCAAAACTGTGCTAATTTTCCCTTTTCTGTATGTGATAGGATTTCTTATAATCTGGGCTGACCTTGACTTTGCTCTGTAGTCAAGGATGACCGTGAACTCCTGCTCCCCTGCACTTCTCTACCTCCAAAGCACCAGTATTGGACGTATGCAACATCATGCTGGGTTGATTCTGTTTTGGGACTCAAACTCTGGGCTTTGTGCCTGTTAAGCAAGAGTTCTAACAGCTGTGCTGCATCCCTTGCTCTGCTTTTCCTCTGGAGTTATACATGAGCAAAAGCAATGCATTCTACTAGCCTGTGACCCTTGGAAGTCTGTGACGTACCCGTAAAAGCCAAAACTTATAGAATGGTATCTTGTTCTACGTTTACTAACCAATGGGTCTGCGGGAGCTCACGCAGTCCATTTGCAATCTCCATATTCGCTTTACCTAACATGTGCGCCGTCCAATTCAGAGACTATTCAATTTTTCTCCTTTTTCAGTTAAAATAATTTAAAGCGAGTGTCCTACATGTGTATCATTTTCTCATGAAAAGGACCAGAAGTTGATTATGTTGGACTTTGGAGCCCCTCCCAGTTGGGCACATAATGAAAATCAAAGCTCCAGAGATGGAATTTGGCCAGTGGCAGAAATGCACAATGCCTTAAGAAATTGTTCAATGTTGCTTTTCCTTTGCAAGAGAGAGAGAGAGAGAGAGAGAGAGAGAGAGAGAGAGAGAGATGGTGGAAATAGAGAAATGTGTTTTCTGTCCAGCCAGGGAATCAGGAAAAGCCTTGTGGACTCTGTCCATCAACACTGATAAGCTATGACATCAGGGGACAAAGAGACTGCCCATCTGCTCCACCTACACTGGGTCCTTCAGTCTGCGCTCTCTGAAGAAAGTCATGCAGCAGCCCAAACAGAGAAAGAGGAACACAAATAATCTCCTGTTTGGACTTCTAGACATTGGGGCGTCCACATATTTCCAGCTTCCATCGACCTTGTTTGCCTGGGTTTAAACCTCTTTGTAGTTTAAAGAGTCTGTGGTTGGAGCATCTTAGGTATAATTAGCACATCTTATTGCTTTATTGTTTGGAAACATACAACTGTCTCTGCGTAGGGTTATAGTTGTTTATTTGGCTCCCATAAGCCCTTTCTGACATGAGAAGAGTTGTTATCATTCTGTTACAGAGCAGGAGACTGAGGCTCAGGGAAAGTTCCAGGTCATGTGACTTGCGTAGGGGCACCTATGAAGAATAAAGGAACAAGAGCTTGAACCCAGTTCAGAATTTCATGCCCACCCCCATCCTGTCCCCTCAACAGCTTCATCAAAGAAAACAAGAAACTTGCTGTTCACCATGAGCTAATTTTACATATATGATTTCTTTCATAATCTTCACTATAGAGAGCTATTATCAGGTAAAGAAATTAAGATAACAAAAGGACCAATAACGTGTTTAGTCAGTGGCTGGGCCCTTTCACTAAGAGCTAAAACCCTTGGATGACAAGTGTTTTCTGACTATCAGGTTACTGAAATGTCTTGAGTGTGCAAAGCCAAGCAGAATATGCCACAGAAGGAGCTTATTTGTCAAAAGAGAGTTCAACACTCCCATCCCCCCATCCAAGGACCATTTTCTTCCCTTTCAGAAAAACTCATTAGGAACTGTATCTGTGCATGGTCACCTGTGAACGGACTTCAGAACACTGTAACCCTTTCCCCACAGAATATCAGTTCTGATGATGCTGGTACTGGCTAAGGAGAATGCTGGCTGTTTTTAACAGAAATTCCAGATCTTTCCTGAAGTCTGTCCCTCAGGGGAAATGAGCTCTGTCCTCAAAAAAAAAAAAAAAAAAAAAAATCCACAGAAAACCCGGGAAAGAATAAAGATATTGGAGTGGAGAGAGCCTGGGCAGAAGTGCTTCCTGTTGGCAGGCTATCTACAGCTCATCTTGGTGGTTACTGGAGAAACTGTGTGGACAGGATATCGTCTGGTATCACACGATCTTCTTAAGTTTCATGCCCATCCTGCTTACAAATGCTCTGAATATCAAGAGATGCATTTCTTTGAGATAGCCTTTCAAAGGGGCGTTCTCCCAGCTGTTGCAATCTATCTTAAACACTTACCTTTTCACCCGGATGTGAAGTGTACATGTCAATAAGGGCTGTTTTTAAAAAAGGGGTTGGGTGGGGGGGAGCACTTTAAAAAGCCCAGCAAAGGGAAAACATCATGGGGAGTGAGGTAGGAGACGCAGCCCAGGATGTTAGGAGACTGGAATGATGCTGGCCTGTACCTGGAGCTGACCTGAGCATCACATAAATGGATGGATTCTTTGCCTGGCTGCTTTGCCATTTTTCTGTAAGGAGCCAAAGTGAAAATCTCAACTAGGAAAAGGAATCCCACTTGGAGGGTTTGGACTTGGTGAACTGTCATTGCCTAGCCGAATCTGATGCAGGAGCAATTCTCCACACGATTTCCCGGCATGCATACGCAGTTCCTGGGAAGCAATCCTACATGACAAAGTTGCAATTTGCCTACAAATGACCTCTAAGCGTTTTCTCACTCTCAGGTCTGCAACGTGGAGGTTCTCTGCTGAGATAATTCTGGAAGACTTCCAAGGGCGGGAGGGGTGTTGGAAGGGAATGCTAAGTGGGAAAATCAGAGGCCCAGGTGGTCCTAAGTTCCTGCTGGGTCCTGCTGGGTCCCGGGGCAGCCTAATGGAACCAGTGGGCCAGGAGCCTTGAGGAGAGGAAGTCTCAGCACGTGAGGCTGCCCCTTGCTTGCCCAGGCAGAAGGACTGTGTAGTGTTTGAAGTTGGATGGGTGGGTTTCAGGAAGCTGGCGGCATCAGGTTTCCATTAGCCCAGACAGAGGCACCGGTGAGGCAGGTTCACACCAAGACACGGTAACAATTAAGCCTTCTGCTACTGGACCTTACCCTGGGGTGAGGCTCTTTTCTTCCTTACCCATGGGACTTAAAGTCGCACTGGTTTCCTTATGGTTCGATTTCCTGCAGATTCCCGTTGCCTCATGTCTAACCTAAGGCCACTCATTAGACCACACAAATTGCCCAAAGTGTCTCCAGCCAGCCAACCCTGCAGCGGACCCAGGTGTTCCTAGAGAAAGATGTATAGCTCTGAAACGTGAGATTTCCTTCCTGTGTAAAGAGTCATATTACCCAGAATCTGAGCCATAAAGATTCGGGGGACATGAAAGAATTGTACATTCATACCCCAAAGCATTTAAGTTATTTTCTTTCATATTTTAAAGGGTTGATTTAGAATGATTATCTCCCTTTTCAGTGATGAGAGAGGTACACTTGTGACTGTAACATGAAGCAGAAGATTATCTTTTAAGATTCTTTCAAAATTATGTTTTTTCTAAAGAAAGTTGCATTACCTTGTAGAAGAAATGAGGTCAGAAAAGATTATTTTCAAGCGGAATCTTGAAAAACAGGTGGAATGTAGATACAAAGAAATTGTGTGTGTGTGTTTGAGGGTGTGTGTGTGCCTACTGTAGCTGGAAGGTGTAAAAGCAACACCAGAAATGTGAGCATTTTTCTAGTGTGCGTTATGGCTTCAGCACCAATGCAATGGGAAAAAAATGGCCTAGAAGACAGCTCCTGCCTGGCTCCTTTCAAAGTGGAAAACCACACCCAGGTAAGAGACCTGCGGATGAGGTTACATCCCTGAAACCCAGTGCAGGATGAAAATGTTGAATTGCATCTGACCCGCTCATCTTCTGAATGCCCAGCTTATCCTTGCAGATCTGAAGTGGGCACCTAACACCTTAGCATAAAGTAGGGTAAGACCATCGAATATAAAACCCATTGCTGTCACAAAGTGTTGCCTACCTCAGTAATTTATAGGCTATCTGTGTCTGACAGCTTCGGGTGACCCCACCCTGGAAACCTGGGCTATTTTTCTCTCATGTCACACAGCTGGCGGGGGCACATTGTGTCTGACAGAACAAGACACCATGATACTGAATATCACTTGCCTGGGAAAGTTTTAAATTAAAACTTTGAAATAAATTTTCTACTGAATGGGTGTGTCACTTTGGGGCCATGATAAAACCTCCCAAAAAGCTCAGTTTGGTTCACTAAATTGGAGCCATCTGCAATGTACATCTTTTTTGTTGTTGTTGTTTGTTTGTTTTTTGAGACAGGGTTTCTCTGTAGCTTTGGAGCCTGTCCTGGAACTAGCTCTTGTAGACCAGGCTGGCCTCAAACTCACAGAGATCTGGTTCCTCTGCCTCCCCAGTGCTGGGATTAAAGGCGTATGCCACCACCGCCCGGTTAATGTGGATCATTGAAAATGTGGTATGACTAAACCTGACTACCCACAGGTAACGTTTACTTATGAAGTATTAGTGGTTGATACTATTCACATGAAGTTTGATGAAATAAAGATTAGAAAGGCTGGGGATGGGTGAGATGCTTAGGGTTGGCAGAAGGTGGTACACACAGCATTCCTCATGGGTCTGGTGAGAAGTGTCATGAGTCACTTTCTGGCAAGCTCTTGGATACTGTTAGTGTTCCCAACTGGGGCATCATAAGTCCTTCGAGCAGCATGGATCCCGGGGCAAAGACTGTCCCGAGGCAATACCAGGAAGTCATACTCCCAGGGAATGCTCACTAGGATATTTCTGATAGCTGAGCTAGGCACCAACTCTCTTCCCCCTTCCTGTTCACATCCATCTGAGAAGGGAACAAACATGACTGAATTCTGTCTACTTTTCCTGTGTTAAATAATTTCTTGATTTAGAACAGTAAAAGAAGAAAATGATGTCTTTTGTATTTCCAGAAGAAATAACCATGGCTAAGGGTGGAAACCATTTCAAAAGACATCTCCTGTCCTGTGGTAATGCAACCCTGTAATTCTATCATTCAGGGGGCTGAGGCAGGATGTGTGTTCTGGGCTGGGCTGGACTATGTAGTCTTAAAAAACAAACAAACAAAACATAACAAAAAACCCAAAACCCAAATTAAAAACAACAACAACAAAGTCTCCCCTGTAACATAAAAAAGCAACCACCACCAACTAAAAGGTAGCTTTCATCACTGTCTTCGGAAACAACCTGTTTCTTGTAAAACTAAAAGTATGCGGAACAAGGCGTTTACCCTGACGTTTCTACCCAAGCAAGTTGTACACTTGGCCATCTTTACCCACTTCCATTATCCCACCCCCTTACCCTCTGCCACATCCCCAATACTCTCCGTTTTACTGGCATAATCTTCTCATCCCCCAGTTCTACATAGGAGAGTAAACAGGTTTGATTGATTGATTGATGATTGACTGATTTTGTGATCTGGTGTCATAGAGGCCTGGCTCGTCTCAAACTTCCTATGTAGCCAAGGATGACCTTCCGATTCTCCTGCCTTTACTTCTTGAGTACTGGGTTTATAGGCCTCCCCCTCCACCATGCCTGGTTTATGTGGAGCTGGGGATCAAACCCAGAGTGACATCCATTTGAGGGGAGCACTGTAACTGAGCCACAGCCCAACAGCCAAAGTCTTGATCAGCTTCCTGGCTCCCAGGAAGTGTGGCTTGTTGTGGGATTGGCATATGGAGACTTCAACCACACATGGCACTTGACATACATTAAATCCAAGATACATTATTGTATTCTTTTCTAAGAGGTTCATATTATCTCTTGCTCAAATGTCATATAAACAGAAAGTATACTTTTTTGCCCTATTATTTGTTTTTTATTTTTTATTTTTGTTTTTGTTTTTAGCTTTTACCTGTTTTAACAAAGTCAAATTATTCCTCACTGTAGAAAAAAGTAAAATTTCAACTACTTCGGAAAAGACTCACAAATTTGAAAATATTTTAAAAAGTCTCTCTATTCATAATCTTCTTTCTACTCCATGGCCTCACGCTTGAGTTTCTCCAAGAATTCTAAGCTTGATTAAGGTGGGATTTTTTCCCTTCATACTTGCCTTAGTTGGCGCCCTGTCTTCTATATGTTTGAAAATAAGTTATTGTATACTGTATTCTATTTTCAAAGGTGCTGGGTGTTTTTCAAATTTACCTTTAGTCTATTGAAAATTATCTTTGACTATTGAAGATAAGCTGTGTGGCAGGCAAATGACAGTAATTAGAGAGCACCATAATATCATTAATAGCATGATTCATATTTATGAAGTGCTAATCTCATATGAATACCAAAAATATACACTGATTATACTGTTCACATTTGAATTGAGCAAATAAACAAAATAGCTAGAAAGAGAATTTATTTTATAGCAAGGAAGTAATGTATTATGTGTCTTTTCTCGTGACTCAGCCTGTGAAGGACCACAGCTATGTGACGCTGTTCCTTTGTGTAGAAAGAATGACATACTTTTAAGCAATGAGGAGGTCAAGTGCTCATTTCTTCTAAAACATTTGGGGACACAATTTTATGACACAGGTTAGGAGACAGGTAGAGAACAGGGTACGTGACTCGGGACTGTACAGGGTCTTGTGTGATACAGTTATCTGCCTGAGACCCAGAGAATGACCATGAGAGGGTTCAGCCAGCTCCCTGTGTTTCTCAGCTTCTCTGGCTCCTTGACTGGTTTCCTGCCCCTCTGTGAGCGAACAGTCTCTTTTGGGGAGAGACATATCCTTAGGTCCTTAGGTTTATTTTAGATTTCTTTCCTCCTGACATTCATCATTCCCTTCTCCACACTTTTAGCAGCTTAGCCAGAGAGTATCTTGGGAAAAGATGAATCGAATAAAAGAAAGGAAGTTTTATTTCTCCTCAACTTGATAGTTTTTTCCCTTGTACAGGTATATTTTCCTGCGAAGGAAAATTATTAACTTGAGATCGAGTTCCATTTTTGTTGATACATGTTATATTTCTCATGTGTTTTGGTTTAGTGTGCTTGCGTTTTACACTGGCTCACTGTGAACATGGGATTTGCTAGAGTAACACAGAGTCATCGATGCATTGTGTCAGGTGCTGCTTCGAAAGAAAGGGACTGATGAAGCCAGCAGGATGCTCAGTGGGTAGAGGAGTTTGCTGTCAATTCTCATGACCTGAGTTTGAGTCCCGGAACATGCCAGACAAGTACTTGACAACTGAGGTATATCTCTAGCTCCTACTTCACATCATTTGCTAAAAACTATTTTGGGACAAATTTAATATTTGTCTTCAAGCTAGTTGATGAGTCTCATAAGGAATCTGGTTTTGAGCCAGATGTGGCAGCACACACCTTTAATCCCAGCACTTGGGAGGCAGAGGCAGGTGGATCTCTGTGAGTTCGAGGTCACTCTGGTCTACATAGTGAGTTCCAAGACAGCCAGAAGTACTTAGTGAGACCCTGTCTCAAATGTTTGTTTGTTTGATTTCTTTTTAGAGACAAGGTCTCTAATATAGACTAGCCTATGTATCTATGATGACCCTGAACTTCTGATCTTCCTGCCTATACCTCCTGAGTGCTTGCACTCACCTACTGTGCCCATTTTCTGTAGTGTTCTCTACCACCCAAGCTGCATTCCCAGCTCTGACTTAGTTTACTGTCACTTTATTTATGACCAGAGTGTGCTACTCAGCTTGGCCATTCATCAAATACATCGAATGCTTAACCACTTTTGATTCTTTCCGGAAGTGAACACCATCAAAAACCAATCCGCCCAGAAAGAAGGATGATAAGAAAAGATAAAGACCAGGTGGACAACAGAGGCTCTGCTCTCTCAAGACGGCCATGTGGCTCAGCCCATAAAGTCCTTGCTCCATATGCATGATGATATGAGTGTGGACTCCTGGCACCATGTTAAAAGCTGGCCATGACGGCACATGCTTGTAACTGTATGCTGGCATGGACAGGAAGATCCCTAGAGCTCACTGGCCATCTATTCCAGGGTCAATGAGAGACCCTGTCTCAAACAGTAAGATGGAGAGTAATAGAGGAAGCTATCCGACATTGACTTCTGGCTTCCATAGCCAGTGCTCACACACAGGAGAACCACACACACAAGCATGTGCACATGCATACATCACACGCATGTGCATGAATGCACATGCAACCACACAAAAAGTGTGAATCTAGGCTCTGCATGTGGGAGAGAACATACAAGTATTTGTCCTGAGTTGGCTTATTTTGTTTTCCTGTAAAAGCACACCACTTGTGTGTGTGTATCCAGCTCAGCATCCCACAGGCTGCAGTCACCTGCTGCCATGCTGAGCCTGGCCTCAGTTACACCACCAGCAGAGGGGGCCTGCCATTGAGCCCTGGCCTCCTATGCGTCCCCAGACAGCTGACGTTCCTTGCCTTGCTTCAGCCGCCTCTGCTGTAAAATGGGGAGAACCGTCCCACGCTTCCTAATGACCATGACAATGAACTAACAACAAAACGGCCATCTGTGACGGAGCATAGTAAGAGTGACCCAAATGGGGCCCAAAGAGGACAATCCAGTGAAAATGGAGTCCTCCTGGGCCAGCGCCACAGAACGCCCTGATTTCCCCGGTGCGCGGGAAGTCGATGGCGGTCATTCTCCCAGGCCACCTTTTCTCTCCCCAGCTCTTCCCCAGCTGTCTACCCTCACAGTTCCAGGCTTCTCCTGTGGATCTGGTCTTGTCCTCCTTGCTTGGTGGCTTCTTATGGGCGTGTCTCATCTCTGCCACAGTGCTCTGAAGCCCTGCAGGCTTGAACAGGGGTGGTTTGTTTATTATTAGTCTCTTTGGGCTGCTATAACAAAATACCACAGTTGGTGGCTTAAGCCACAGAAATTTTTTCTCTTGTGTTTCTGACTCCAGAATTCCAGGGTCAGTCATTGGCAGGGTTGGTTTTTCCCATGGCCTCTTTCCTTGACTTGCTGATGTCTCTCTTCTCCCAGATCTTCACACTATCCTTCTCTTGGATGTATTAATATACCAATCTCCCCTTTTAAGGATATCGGTCTTACTAGATTAGAGTCCTGCCCTGATGGTTGGGTTTTGTCAACTTGACAGAAACCTGGAGTCATCTGGGAAGAGGGAACTTCAGTTGAGAAACTGTCTCCAGCAAACTGGCCTGTATGTAAGCCTGTGGGGCATTTAGTTACTGATTGACGTGAGGAAGTCCAGCCCACTGTGACTGGTGCCACATCTAGACAGGAGGTCCTGGGCTGTACAAGAAAGCACACCAAGCAAGCCAGGGGGAGTAAGCCAGTAGGCAGACCCCCTCCATTGCTGTAGAGCAATCTTTGTACACTGTAAATGTATGTTACCTCATTGGTTAATAAAGAGCTGACTGGCCTATAGCTGGGCAGGAGAACCAGACTAGGAAAACACTGGGAAGAAGAAGGTCAGAGTCAGAGGAGTCTCAAGCACACACAGAGAAGCAAGACAGGCATGCCATACTGAGAAAAGTACCAAGCCACATGGCAAAGCATAGATAAGAAATATGGGTTAATTTCAATGTAAGAGCTAGTTAGTTATAAACCTGAGCTGTCAGCCGAGCATTTATAATTAATATTCAGTCTTCATGTTGGTTGTTTGGGAACGGCTTACAGAACAGAAACTTTTGCCTACACTCCATGGTCTCTGCCTTGGTTCCTGCCTCCAGTTTCCAGCCTTGAGCTCCTGCTCTGACTCCCTTCATGATGGACTATGGTATGGGAGTGTACGCTAAATAAACCCCTTCTTCTCCCATGTTGCTTTTGGCCATGGTGTTTTATCAGGGTACTAGAGAGCAAACTAAGATACATGTCTATTTCCCCATTTTCCTTACCTCTTTAATTGAATTGGTTTTATTTGTGTGTGAGTTTGTACATGTGATATACTGTGTGTTGTGTATGCATGTGTGTATAGGAGTGTACACCTCTATTCGCATGTGTGGGACCAGAAGAAGATATCAGATGTCCTGCTCCATCATTCTCCCCTAAGACAGAGTCTCTACTGGATCAGCCAGTCTTGGCGATCCTGTTTCTGCATCCTGCTCCCAACACTGGGGTTATAGGCATATTTGCAGCCATGTCGGGCTTCTCATACGGGTGCTGGGGACTTGAATCTAGGTCTTTATTCTTGTTCAGCAAGTGTTCTTACTCACTGACCCGTTTTTCCAGCCCTTAATGACCTGTTCAAAGTCCTCATCTCCAGGTAGAGTGACCTGCTGAGGTACTGTGCAGATGAATGTCCAGGTAGAGTGACCTGCTGAGGTGCTGTGCAGATGAATGTCCAGGTAGAGTGACCTGCTGAGGTGCTGTGCAGATGAATGTCCAGGTAGAGTGACCTGCTGAGGTGCTGTGCAGATGAATGTCCAGGGAGCCACAGCTTAACCTCTAAGTGTAACACTTACTGGGGGTGGTCAGGAGAAGAGGGTGGTCAGCTCACCTCTGCTGCCTACTGTCAATAACCTGTCCCATACAAACTACAGCTGGGTTTACTCTTCTTACAAAATGATACTCCTGGGAAGCATGGCATAAGACAAGGTCACAGGGCAGAAGGACAGATTCTTCTTGTTACTTACTGCAGTGATGCATCCAGAGCCTGGCACACAGGAAAGACACGCTGGCTGATGTTGGTCTCACTATCAACACACCATCATGGTGACCGTGGTCACTATGGACAGCAAACTCTGTGAGAACACGGCCAGTTCACAGCGTATGGTGTTCACAGCATATCCCCTCTGAGGCTCCTCCTCCCGTGTCTGAAAAGTCCTGTTAGCTGCTAAGTGGGCTGCTTTCTACCTGCAGTCCCACACTGAGGAGGACCAGGATCAAGACCATCCTCAGCATGTAACAAGCTGGAGGCCAGCTGTTTGAGAGGCTGTCCGGACCATGTCCAAAACAACAACAACAAAGGCCTGAGATACAATTTACATTTATTTGTTGTTATATGTGTGTGTGGAGGTTAGGAGATACCCCAGGGAGTCTGTTCCCTCCTCTACCATGCAGGTCCTAGGTTTCAACCTCAGGTCTTCAGTGATTGTCCCTCCTGGGCCTTCTTGCTGGCCCAGAACTAACACCTGCTGAGCACTTGCTGTGTGTGAGCCCTGGCGTACATGTGTCATACAGCTGGCATATATGTGTCATACAGCTGGCATATATGTGTCATCCAGGTTATTTCACTTTAGCCTTCAAACCAACCACTTGAGATGGGCACTATTTTTGTCCTCATTGTTTTTCAGATGAGTAAACTAAGGTAACTTTGGTCAAGGTCACACAGCCAAACGTGCAGCAGAGCTCAGATTATGTCTTCCTCACACTAGGGGTACCAATCAATATTTTATTTTCTCTCTTTCATGGTCATGAATATGGTGACGAATCCCAACTATAACTGTACTAGTGGTGCAAGTTGAGGCTGGAGGCTCACTAATTTCGGGCTATAACATTCAAGTCCAGTAGAGGAGCCTTTCTCAAAACAAAAAGTAAGAAGGCTGGAGAAGCAGCTGCTGTTCTCAGCACTTGGAGACAGAGGCTGGATGATCAGAAGTTCAAGGTCATCTTTAGCTGCAAAGTGAGTTTGAGGCTGCCCAAATCTGCATAAACTAAGGTCTTAAAAAAGCAAAACACAGGGCTGGGGTGGTAGCTCAGTGGTTGAGTGCTTGCTCTCAAACAAAGACCCTAGGCTCAACCCCCAGGACAGAAAACAAACAAAAACCTAGCTTTGTCTGTCACTCTCTTGGGAGGTATAAGGGGGAATTTATTTGTACCGTCTGCTCTGTAGTAGGAGCTCAGTAAAGGTCTAGTTCTCAGCGCCCTCTCTACAACTCGCAGGGCTATGCAGGCAGAGTCTGCCTATAGCAGATGTCCTCCCAAGTCCCACTGTCCCTTTTCCTGCTCTCATTCAGAGCAAAGCTCTCTACGCTGAAGAGATGCTCATATCATTTTGTCTTCATTCCACAAGAACAAGGCTCTCCCCAACTTTCTTGAGAAACAGCTCTTATGCAAGAGAAGCAAACACTCACCCAGCCCAGCCTGACCAGGGCTCTGCCTCCTCCGTCAGTGCTAGCTCCCTCTTTTCAGCTTCTACTTTCCTGGAGTCTCTCTGCTCTGCTCCTCTCTGTTGCCTTGCTTCCTCCATTCTAATGTTATATGTCAGCGCTATAGGGAGTCACATGCAGACCCACACCTTAAACATCACCCACGGGTGGGCAGTCCCTTAGTCTGGCTGCAGCTTGGCCTGTCCCTGCAGCTGCTCACTCATGCGTCCAGTTACACAGATCGCTTGGCCACCAACAGCTGAAACTGCCTTCTCAAACTCAACTTGACATGTGATTCTTATTTTTTTCTTTTTCTTTTTCTTTATTCTTATCTCATTCAGTGCATCCCAAGTGCAAGCTCCCTCCCTGCACTCCTCCACCGCTGCTCCCTCCTCTACTACCTCCGTTTCCCTTGAGAAAACAACAGGCCTCCCAAGGGACATCAACTGAACACAGCATAACAATAAGACTAGGTACAAACTCTCATATCAACCCAGGAGGAAAGGGGTCCCAAGAACAGGCAAAAGAGTCAGAGACACCCCCACTTCCACTGTTGAGAGTTCCACAAAATCCCCAAGCTAACAACCACAACAAGTATGCAGAGAATGTAGCATGGACCCACGCAGGCAGGCTCCATGGTTGTCACTTCAGCCTCTGTGAGCCCCAGGAGGAGTCCTGTTTAGTTGTTTCTGTGGGCTGTGTTCTCATGGTGTCCTCAACCCCTCTGGCTCCGACAATCTTTCCTCCTCTCTTCCTCAGGGTTATTGAGGCTCATAATGTTAGTGCGTCTGCTCCCATCAGCTGCCCTAGGAAGCTTCTGCATGAGATTGCTGATGATGCCTTCCCCATCTTTTCCCCGCCAAGCTCTCTCTCACTCTTTCTCTTCCTTACTCAAGGAATGCTTCCCAGTTCCTCATGATTGTTCCAAACAAAAGTCTAGGACCTGTTTTTTAAGTCTTCATGTCGCTCTTTCCTGTATTCATTCAATGGAGTCCTACTAAAGGATCTATTTCTAAACTACATCTCGGGGCTGGAGAGCTGGCTCATTCAGTAAAGGAACTTGTTAGGCAGGTTTGATCCCTGGATGCCACAATGAGAGACAAGAACAGATTCTTGTAACTTATCTTCTGACCACTACACATGCACCATGGTGTACACACACACACACACACTGTATATGCACACCATAATGATCAAATTTAAAATATGGCTTGTCCTAAAAAATAAAATATAGTTTTAGTCCATCTGTCTCAAATTTCATTCTTGGAATTAAAATAGAATCCAGAATTTTAGACCCAGCTTACAGGGATCCCTGTGGGCTAGCCCCTCCCTCCCTTTCCTCTAGAACCTTCAGT
>PVIU01025058.1:0-11899 GCA_004026605.1 Ondatra zibethicus
ACCAGTTCTTATGTAAAACCCCAAGGGCACAGACAATAAGAGCAACAATGAATAAATGGGACCTCCTGAAACTGAGAAGCTTCTGTAAAGCAAAAGACACAGTCATTAAGACAAAAAGGCAACCTACTGAATGGGAGAAGATCTTCACTGACCCCACATCAGACAAAGGTCTGATCTCCAAAATATACAAAGAACTCTGTTAGTTTTCTTATTTCTCTGTTAACTTTCTGTCTGGTTGGTAATTGGCAAAAGTGGATGGTTGAAGTCTCCTACAATTTGTGTGGATTTTTATGTGCAATTTAAGTTTTGTTAATGTTTCTTTTACATATGTGGGTGCTCTTTTATTAGGGAAATAGATGTTCATGATTAAGATTACATCTTGAAGAATTGTTTCTGTTATGTGTATAAATTGATTTTTTCCATCTCTTCTTATTGATTTTAGTTTGAATTCTATTTTGTTAGATATTTAGATAGTTACACCCACTTGTTTCTTAAGTACATTTGATTGGAATACCATTTCCCAACCCTTCACTCTGAGGTAGTTTTTGTCTTTGAGGTTGAAGTGTGTTTCTTGTATACAACAAAAGGATGGATCCTGCATTCATATCCATTCCCTTAGCTTGTATCTTTTTATAGGTGAATTTAGTCCATTGATATTAAGAGAGATTAATGAACAGTGGTTGTTAATTACAGTTATTTTTCATTTGTAATCTTTATGTGTTTCCCTTCTTTGGGTTTTGTTGGCGGGGGAGGGGGTTATCTGTTGCTTGTGTTTTTGTGCATGAAGTTAGCTTCCTTGGATTGGGATTTTTCTTCTAGTACTTTCTGTAGGACTAGGTTTGTGGACACATTGTTTAAATCTGGTTATGTCATAAAATACCTTGATTTCTCCCTCAGTGGTGACTGAAAACTTTCCTGGGTATAGTAGTCTTGGCTTGCATCCATGGTTTCTTAGTTTCTGCAGCACATCTTCCCAGGACCTTCTGACTTTCATGGTTTCCTTTGAGAAGTCAGGTGTAATTCTGATAGGTCTGTCTTTGTATGTTACTTGTCCTTTTTCCTTTGTAGCTCTTCATATTTTTACTTTATTCTGTATGTTTTGTGTTTTGATTATTATATGCAGATTCAACATTTTTTTGATTCAGTCTAGTTGGTGTTTTGTAAGCTTCTTATTCCTACATAGGGATATTCTTCTTTAGTTTGGGAAAGTTTTCTTCTATCTATGATTCTGTTGAATATAATTACTTTGCCTTTGATCTGGTGTTCCTCTCCTTCTTCTACCCCTATTATTCTTTGGTTGGGTCTTTTCATAGATGTTTTATTTTAAGAGTTTGTTAGATTTAATGTTTTCTTTGACCAATGGTCTATTTCCTCTATAGTATCTTCAACCACTAAGATTATTTCTTCTAACTCTTATATTCTGTTTGTTATAGTTTCCTCTCTTACCTGTTCATTTACCCAGATTTTCCATATCCAGAATTCCTTTGGTTTCTGTTTTCATTATTACCTCTATTTCAATCTTCAAGTCTTGAACTGTTTGCTTCACCTGTTTGATATTTTTTCTTGGTTATCTTGGATTTCTGTGATGGATTTGTTAATTTCTTCCATGTTTTGTTTGTCTTTTCCTCCATTTCTATAAGGGATGTTTTTATTTTCTCTTTAAATGTCTCCATCATTTTCACAAACTTATGGATAAAGTCATTTTATTCTGCTTCTTCTGCGTTAGGATGATCAAGTTTCCCTGCTGAATGACCACTGGGTTTTGGTTTTAACATGTTGCTTTTTAGGTTGTTGCATAAACTCTTGCATTGGCACCTACCCATCTCTTCCTTCAAATGAGGCTGGTAATGTCTTTTCACCTTTGTCCAATCCTTGCAGTGGCTGTCTTAGTGTTCGCGAATTTATCTTGGTCTGCTCTGTACTGCCAATTTCTGTGTCTCAGGAAGACGCTGGGGTCTCTCTAAGCCTTTTGGTCTTTCATGGTTCGCTCCCTTTGTCCTCTCTCTTGGTCTCCACACTGTTGTAGCAAGCTCTTGGGCCCTCAGTATTGTAACAAGCTCTTGATCCCCTCAGCATTGTACCAAGCTCGTAGTCTCCTCAGTACTGTTGCAAGCTCTTAAGTCACCTCAGTATTTGAGCAAGCTGTGTTTCAGAGTTCTACTGTGCTTTCTCTTTCCCCAATGTGTGGCTGTTCACTCACCTCTCAAGTCCCCTTAGTATTGGAGCAAAATGTGTTTCAGAGTTCCACTGAGGTTGCAGGAGGATAGGCAAGTTTGGGTGCAGGGTGGGGCTAGTAGCTTTGAAGGTCAGGTGGATTGGTTTGGATTTTGGGGAATTCTACCTGTACAGAAAGGTCTCCTGCTTGCTGGTTAGAAAAGCCGAAGGATTTGGGGAAGGGACTGGGCTTTTTCCCATTGTGGAGGTCTTAGAGAGTGGGGTGTCACACTGTGTCGCTGTTCACTCACCTAAGTCCCCTTAGTATTGGAGTGAGCTGTGTTTCAGAGCTCTACCATGTTTCAGAGTTCTAATGAGCATTCAAGAGGAATGGTGAGTCTGGGGGCCATGGTGGGGCTCTTAAGTCCGCTCAGTATTCTTGAATGGAAAATTTAATTAAAAAATTTCTCTTCCCCTCTTTCCTTCTAACCCTTCTTTATGCACTTTGACCTCTTTCACATTGATAGATTTACTTTTCATCAATTGTTATTGCACTCATCTATGTATTTTTACACACACACACATACACACACATATATATATATATATATATACATATATATATTCCCAAATTTAGTCTTTTGAGTTCATATGACATTATTTGCATATAGTTTTTATGTATGACAGTTTGGTACTGGACAATCAATCATTGTTCTCCCTCCTGGGAAGACTACCTCTCCTGCTCCTAACTTTTCTCAGTTGTCCATAGGTCTTTGTATACAATTGAGATCTCTTGGACTTTTCCCTATCCAGTTTGACATGTTCACTGGCATTGTGCTTGTTCAGCTCACATTTGTGTGTCCGTGTTACTGAGACTTTACAGGAATATCTTCTCATGTTACTAGGAGACACAATCTCACAGTAAACTCCGCAGTCTATTCTAATTATTCTTCACACTCTTCTGTAGTGTGCCCCAAGCCATACATGTAGAAATATTTCATAAATACATACATTGAGACTGTACTATACAACTATGCAGTTACATAGGTTATGGCTCTTTGGAATGTACTAAGTCTTTTACAAAGAGAAGTTTCTTTGATAATTGATGAAAATTACACTTATAAGAAAAAATGGTTGCATATTATTTTGGAAGATTATGCTTTTTGGTAAATTAACTATTACAGATTCTATTCCAATACATTGATTTCACAAACACTGTTCATTTAGGTAGATTTCCAGGAACAGGAACAATATCCCTCTTCTTGAGTGGGTCATAAGCAGATTTATAGAGGCAAGGAAAATATGGCAGTACTTCTTCAGCAGGTTATTGTGCCATGTTGCCTCTTGATGTGGTTTATAATTATCATAGCTAGGTAGGATTGTTGATTCTATTCCTCCATTTGAAGCTTCCATGGTTCCATCTGATACCATGAAAGTTGGTCTTCAAAGAGTGGGCAGAGTTCTAGCTCTGCCAAAGAAATTGATTTTATTGTTCATAATGTCTTCAGCAATAGAGATTTCGGTTATTCCCAAAATTGGATATATTAAAAAAAATCACTGCAGCCTCCAATAAGTCCCTCATGTTATTATTTCTCATATATTCTTTATGAAACCAATATTACAAGCATGAGATATTGCCAGGCTAATCATTAATAATACAATAATAAAACTAAGTCAATTTATCAATAGTGATATTACTAGAGATATACTTTCAGGATTAGTTGAAAGAGAATTTGATCCTTGAAGGCAGAAAGCTGCTAAGTGTCTGTGGGCTATATATCTCCTGAAAGAAGATAATTCATTCTGTCCGTATCAGTCTTGCTATTTTTATATTGGCTACATATTCTAGTGCTAAGGTTGTTGTTTTTAAGATAATTTGAGACATGTATCTTTGTTTATGTGTTACACATTTTAAATCAGAAATTATTAAGTCTAATGTTTCCCTTCATACTTCAATTAACATAACACTTTAGATATTTAGAAAAGGCACAAGTTCATAGATAAGTCAGAATTGTTAAATACTCAGGCTTTTTCCTTCAAAGAAGTAATTAACACCCGATTTCAATCCAGAATGATAGGAACGGTTGAGAGAAGTTGAGTCTAGGAGTGCCATGAGTAGGATGGCACACATTCTGTGGTGAGGATGTGGGGTTCCCCTCGGTATTCTGTGAATATCATTGGTTAATAAAGGAACTGCTTTGGACCTATAGCAGAGCTATATGGGAACAGAGCTAGGTGGGAAAAACTAAACAGAATGTGGGGAGAAAAAAGGGCAGAGTAAAAGAGAAGTCATGGAAGCCAATAAACAGCAGGAAGGAGTTTGGAGAGAACTATGCCCATATTATCAAATATTGTTTGTAAATGTTTCTTTACATTCAAAGGGGAATATTCTTTAGAGATTTTCATGGGTATTGATCTTGGTTTATTGATAATAATTTAAGGTCAATTTTTTTTTGTTAAATACTGTGTATGTATATTTCTGCTCTTGATTAAGATATTGTGTTTATACAGCTCATTTAAAAATGTAATGTGTAATTAAGAAATACAGGTTAATAAACAGTCATCTATAATAGTTAAGCTTGTAGTCATGTTAGTTTTCTAGATATACAGATATATTCCTGTTAGATAGGTATTCTTCAAATGTTTCAGAGACCTTCAGAATATGGCATTTAAAATGTTTTAAGAACATAAGGCTTTTCATGACAGGGAGACACGTTTTCTTCTGGGAGCACCAGTTACTTCATGAGGAAGATGGGCATCAAAAAGGCTAGTCATTTGAGCCTTAAAGTTGGTTAGTCATTTGAGCAAGAAATTGTTCTTGCCTGGACTGCCCGATGAAGTGGACATTCAGGACCCAAAGAAAAATGACTGTTGAACTTGCCTAAAGGTGAGAAGATCCTTCAGGGTTCCTGTTTCATGAAACAGTATGCTAGTCATTCTGCAGGACACAGAAAAAATAATACTGAAAACTAACAATGTAGGTAGAACTGTCTTTAAAATTTCCTGGTTCATGGGAAAGTCTGCTAGATATCATGGACCTATAGGCTGAAGATGGATGGCCCAACAGTACAGAAAATTTGGGTGACTGTGCAGGCAGCAAGATGACTCTGTCAGTTCTAGAGTTTTGACAGTTGCTTATAATGAACTTATTGTTTATTAGGTAATATATCATTTTGGATTCTTTGATGTAGTTGAAGAAGTTATAGTTATTGTTTTCCTTATCTATGATAAAAGATAAAATAGATATAAATATTGTAACTGTAATTCTTGCTTGATAACTGTTTTGTTATATATAATTTAGTATGTTAAATTAAAACCTTTCTTTATGTTGTAACAGAAAAGGGGAGGTGATGTGGGATTCCCCTCTGTATGCTGTGAATATCATTGGTTAATAAAGGAACTACTTTGGGCCTATAGCAGAGCTATGGGGGAACAGAACTAGGTGGAGAAAACTAAACAAAATCCTGGGGAAGAGAAGCTTGGAGTTAGAGAGAAACCATGGAGCCAATGCCAAAGACAGACACTGGGAACTTTACCTGGTAGGTCACTGCCACATGGCAATACACAGAATAATGGAAATGGTTTAAATTAAGATGTTAGTCAATAGGAAGTTAGAGCTAATGGGTCAAGCAGTGATTTAAATAATATGGTTTCTTTGTGATTATTTCAGGGGTAAGTGACCAGGAACCAATAAGCAGCTTCCTCCTACTACAAGTTGAATAGTTCAAAGAATTTTGGAGAGTAAGAGGTCTCCTGATGATTTCCACTGAGATATACAACTTTTAGAAGTTCCATTATTGAATATTCAAATTGGATTGTCCAGCATGAATGTGAAAGGGTAAATAATACTAATTATGTTTGTTATTTTCTCCTTACCTTGACAAACTACCTTACTGTAGGACAATGGTCTGTACCCTGTCAATTGTATTTTAATAAAATGTTGATTGGCCAGTAGCCAGGCAGGAATTATAGGAGGAGTGACCAGGCAGGAAGTAGAGGTGGGACAATGAGAACAGGAGACTTCTTGGAAGAAGAAAAACTTAGTCTATAATTGTCACCAAGATACAGAGGACACAAGATGTGAATGCCTCACCATAAAAAAATACCAAGCTACATGGTTAACACAGAAGTCTGAGATACTAGGTCAACCAATTTATGATCAATTCAGATCTCTGTGTATTTATTTGGGACTAAACAGCTGTAGGACCCAGTGGGACAGAAACAACAGTCAACAATACCTGACTAAAGTAACTACAAAAAAGGATTTACTTTTCCTTATAATTTATGAAGACACAGTCAATTAATCATTTTAGAAAATGTTTGAGAGAGTTAGTGGTGACAGGATACTTAAGCTGCTTGTATAAATAGCAGAGAAGAAGAGGAAGCAGAGAACAGTGTGTTTCTCCCCTCCCCCAATTTTTCACTGTGAAATTAAACTGGTTACATAAACTCATAAGATTACAGCACCTAAATTCATATGCTCTCCTCCTCCCTGAAAACATCTCTGTAATTTCTCCTCACCCACCCAGGTATATCTCCCAACGATTCAAACTTTATTAATCATATAGATTAGTCAAACCAATGAAAACCAAAGGATAGCAATAGCAAGCTCATGAAGAAACATGACAGAGATAGTTTAAGTTGTCAGTTTGCCATCCATGGTTGGTGAAAAAAATTGTGGAATTTTAAGATATAAGAATTTAAGTTATTAAAGTCTGGTGTTTGTTATGAAAGTCAACAGGTGTAACAGGTGTCATTTGTACATGTATTTAGTAATAGACTAAGATAATACTGGAAGTAATGTAGAGGTTGTAGAGTTCCCTTAATAAATGTCTTTCTTCTGTTAATTTCCAAGCAAAAGGAACAAAGATTTTATTTGATATTTGCAAAGTGGTATCAAGTTCTCTTCTTAAATTACTTTGCAGAACAATAAGATCTTGTAGATAGAAAATAATACCAATTTGTTATAATAAATTAGTACTTAAAAGGAAAAAGTTCTTTTAATTAAAGGCTCTTTAAACACTAAACAGTTAAATAATTCACTTATATATACTACTCCCTGTTGTTTCTGAGAAACAGTTTCACTCTATTGCACAGCTTAGCCTTGGATTCAAGAGACCCCTACTTCTTGAATGTCAGAATTATAGAAATGGGTCAATATAGCTTACTTGTCAAACTACATCATCATCATCACCACCATTATCATCATCATCATCAATCCTGAACAAATAATACAAAATCCAGAAAATGATTCTGTATTTTTAGGATATGTGGTTTCATTTGAAGCTTTCTGAAGTCCTGTGATACAGAAATTTGATCAATTAATCTTACAGGTTTTGCATTTTCTATTTGTCTTAAAGCTGGGAAAGGAGAAATACAAAGAATTGGCAAATATTTTAGCAATTTCTCCCATCTGTTAAAAAAAAGTTGCCTCAGACATAATAAAAGATATTTCAGAATTAGAAGGATAGTTAGAATATTGTCCCTAAATTTGCTTCTTCAGATTCTAAAACACTGGAACATACTTCTTACTAATGATTATGAAAGCAGGACTTTGTCAAATAGCCTTGGGCAAAATGTTGAAACTAGGGAAAGTAGCCTTGAGTGAAAAACCTTCTGCTAACAAGCTCACTTCCCTCAGCAGCAGTCACTTTAATTCCTTTGTAAAATTGTAATTCCTTTATAACAAAAAGTTCTTGTAAAAAAGGATTTTATCTCAGTCATTTATAGAATAGAATAAATATAAATCAATGCAACACTTCTCAAAGTACTTTTATATTTAGCTTTCAGTGATATAGTGAAATAGAATATTATCTGTTATTATTAATGGTTTTGATAGAATCATCTCTGCAAATGAAGAGATATTTTGCACAAGTTGCCTTTAATATATGAAATTATGCCACAAAGAAGAAATGTGACTACTGTCATTGTGTTTTAATACAGTCCTTCATGTGCCCACAAATAAGATGCAAATTTTACCTTAATCATCAGAAAAATTCATCTTTTATGAGATTATCAAACCCAACATACTCTTTGTATTTATATTATGTAATATGAGATTCTATAAAAGACTGTATTGTAGATGGTCTGGGTCAATTGGGCCACAATTTGTAAATAGAGTTATATATATCATAGTGGTGGTGCTGACAGTTATAATGCAGTTCCAAATAAAGAAGTTTCTTTCAAAGAGTTGTTGAATTGAGGTCACTAGTTGAAAAATGTAACTGGTAGTAATCACAGAGTGACGGATCTCTGAGTAAAAAGCACTATCCAGGTAAGCCTGATGACCAACTTTAGGTATACTCTTTACCTATTATTAAAAGACAATTGTGACAACAGCGTGCGTCTATCATCCCAATGTTCCTATCTCAATGTAAGAAGCAGAGGCAAGAGAATCACCTAGAATCTCAAGGTTCAGCTCACTTCAAGACTGTCGGGAAGGTGCAGAAATAAGGCATATCTCAACAGGTTGGAAGCAAGAGCAGACTCCTGCAAGTTGTCCTGTAATATCTCCACAAGCATTGCCATAGGACACAATTATTGGCCAAATCCCTAGATAAGTGAGTAAACAAATAACTTAATTAAAATGAAACATGGCTCTTTCAGAAAATGAAATTTCTGAGTCCAGGGATCACAACTCCATCTCCAGAACATGTGCTTCCCTATCCTGGCCTTGGTAGGCACTGATACAAACATGAGAATACCCACAAAGATGCATGCACACATTCTCATAATTAAAAGTAAATAACTAAGTAAATGAATAAATGTTAAGTGAAAGTAAGAATTGTTTGCTGATACCTATTGCATTACATTTAAAGTGAGAGAAATATAAAGAAAAGAGAGTGGGTGAGTGAGAAATCCATAATTAATATTTAGTAATTTATTAATTCTGAATATAAAACCAAAATATAATAAATTATATTAGCTAGTTACCTTTTAAAACTGTGAATATTAACTCCCTTGAAGATACCCAAATTGTTTTCTAAAAGCAGCCAGCCATTGAAACAGCACATTTCCTCTACTGAATGCCTCAAGTACCTATTTTCAAAAAACAATGTAATTAGTTAAAAGAAAGCTATAGAAGGAAAAAAACAAAAAGAAAGATTGTTAAAACAGTTCTATATCTGTTTTTTTTATATCTGTTTGTGTATGCCTGCATGTATTTGGTATATCATGTGTGCACAGTACTAGGTCCTCTGGAACTGGAGTAATATATGACTGTGAGTCTCCATACAGTTGCTAGGAACCTGTATAAGAGAAATTAGTGCTCTTACCCACGGAGTCAACCATTTTTCAAGTCACAAATTTATAGAGATTTAAAGCCAATATATGTTTTAACAAATAGAAATACTGCAGATAGGGTCAGGCAGTTTCAGCGTACTTGTATTCCTAGTTATACTTCAGTAGCTGCATTCATTCTGTTTTATCTGTTAAAGACTGTATTTATGACTGTATTTCCTTTATTCATATCAAACACTGGTGTAGGAGGTCCTTCTGTTTATGTGTTACTTTCATTGGCTAATCAATAAAGAAACTGCTTGGCCTGATAGGGCAGAACTTAGGTAGGTGGAGAACACAGAACTTAATTCTGGGAGGAAGAAAACAGAGTCAGACAGAGAGATGTCATGGATCTCCTGCCTGGGACGGACACTGTTTAGAATCTTGCTGGTAAGCCACAGTCAGGTGGCAATACTCAGATTAAAGGAAATGGGCTAAATTAAATGTAATAATTAGCCAATAAGAAGTTAGAGCTAATGGGCCAGGCAGTGTTTAAATGAATACAGTTTCTGTGTGATTATTTCAGGTGTAAGCTAGCTGGGCGGTCAGGAGGGAACAAAGGGCCACCCTCCTCAGCAGCCTCCTCTCCCTACAATAAAACATTTATCCACGTCCAGAATACATATTAAGAAAAATATTATTATGCATAAGTGAAAACAATGTATATATAATATAGAGCATGCACATGTGCAAACACGCCCTATATACATTCCTTCAGAAATAGAAACTGTCAGGAGGTACACAGGCTGAGACAAGGTAGTTCTAGTGACTTTTCCTTTCCTTTGGCTAGCTGATATGTCACCTACCTTTGGTGGCAGAGAAATTCACAAAGAGCGATTTTCAAAATCCAGAATAACTTTCTATATAAAAAATATAATTTACAGGAAATCCCATAAAACTAGAAAATACTGAAAAAAGAGAAACAAACACACACAAATCCATCGACAACTGTTAAGTAATTTATTTAATGGTTATCCATTTCATGAAACTTTGTAAAGGATCTCTCCCACAACATTGACATTTTCCTGTATACAATATACAATGAGGAAACTAAATATCAGTTTTACTTACCTTTAATTTCCCAGTAAGTGATCAATTTTGTCTTTTAAATAAACAGTACATATTTAGAGGAAACAACAATGTACTTCAAGAAACATGCAAATACGTAATCAGTGATGGAATATCTATTGAAATTTAATAGATGTTGACACTGATAACATAAAAAATGATGACAAAGACAGAAAAAATGAAAAAAGAAAGAATAATGGGAAGCAAAGAAATTCTATGTAAAGTAAGATACAAGTAAAGACATGCTTTAAGGTCAAGCTTGTGTCTCAGAGTTTTCTGATTCATGTTAGGACAAATCCATAATGAACTAATGTACAATAAATTTATTTGTGTACAGTTACATGTAACATATAAATGATATATGTTATATATATTTACATTTAAAAAATAATAAGATTTATCTCCATATTTGTATTTTGTGAAAATTTTTTAGGCTATTGAGATAGTATCAGTAAATTACTAGTGACTTAAAGTATTTATATTTTAAAGTTAATAAATGATGTGGGATGTCCTTTTGTATATGTGTTGCTTTTATTTGCTAATGAATAAAGCTGTTTCAGCCAATGGCTTATCAGAATAAAGCCTGGTGGTAAATCTGAACAGATATAAAGAGAGAACAGCCAAAGTCAAAGATATGTGATATATCTGCAAAAGGAAGAAGATGCTGCAGGAACCTTACCAGTAGGCCACAGACTCATGGTGATACACAGATTAAAAGAAATTGGTTAATTTAAGCTGTGCTAGTTAATAGAAAGCCTGAGTTAATAAGGCAAACAATGATGTAATTAAGATAGTTTCTGCCTGATTATTTGGGCCTGGGTAGCTGGGAAATGAATGAGCAGTCTCTGGTTACAATTGAATGAATTTAAAAATATTTTTAATCACTCCACAAAATTCCTTTAAAAGCAAATATAAGCTATAATATATGTTTTATTATTTAACACACTTAAATAAATATGTCTCTATAACATATGCATAAATATTATGATACAAAATTTGACTGGAAGCTGTTGTTTGATTTTTATACAACTGATAACTCTATTGCTCAAAAATGCTCAAAGTATTACTTCAGAATCATGATCACTTGACATATTCTACTAGTAAAATCAAGTAACCAATAGATACAGATACAGGTAAATCAACAAAATACTCCTGCACCTCTGGCTTAGGAAATGTTGCAGGAAATGGAGCAAAAAAGACTGTAAGAGTCAGAGAATGAGAGAGTTTTCTATGAGATTGCATTTCCAAGTAATGTCTGAAGCAACACCCATAAACATTCACCAAAATGAACACTTAAACATGAGCTGAACATGTATACTGCCAAGATCCATGTCAAAGTAGATGGGGAAAACCACGCCTCAAACCCAGGCAAAGAGAAATAGGCAGTTAAAGAATACTT
>PVIU01025058.1:11999-24499 GCA_004026605.1 Ondatra zibethicus
TCCTAGGCCAGGAGGGATGGGGGTGGGCCTTGGACTTCCAACAGGGCAGGGCACCATGCCCTCTTTCAAGGAAGAAGGGGGAGGGAGGAGGGGTGGGGGGGTAGTGGGAGGGGACCGGGAGAAGGGGAAGAAAGGAAAAAAATTTTTATTTCTTTAATTATGTTCTTGAATGGAAAAAATAAAACAAAACAATGTATGGGAAAAAAAAAGGAAAAAAAAGAATACTTAATGGGAGATATCACCTTCCCCAGAAAAGAGTACATAATCTTTTTCTGATTTCAATGGTCCACTCTGAAGACACATATACAAGTAATATTATACAGACTGAGGGGGGAATGTTGCTATTAATACAAAAATATATGTAACATTCAGACAGACAAGGGAATGCTCTGATGAAGACACATATACATGTAACCTACAAACTGAGGACAGAATGCTATAATGAACACAGACATATATGTAGCATTATACAGACTGACAAGAGGAATTCCTTGAGCAATTGCAATCTCTAAAATAAGAGAAATACATTTTAAAACCAAGTATATAAACTCACAAAATTATTTTAATTTTTAAAAATTTGAGTTGTGTATTTCTGATTCCCAGGGGGATATATGTTTTTCTTAGGGTTCTCCTCATTTCTTAGCTTTTCTGGGGTTATGAATCATGGGCTTGGTATCCTTTGCTTTACAGCTAGTATCCACTTATGGGTGAATAATCCCTGCTCATCTTTCTTGGTTTGGGTTACCTCACTCAGGATGGTTTTTCTAGTTCCATCCATTTGCATGCAAATTTCAAGATGGTATTACTTTTTACCACTGCTTAGTACTCCATTATGTAAATATACCACCTTTTATTTATTCAGTCTTTGGTTGAAGGGCAACAAGGCTGTTTCCATGTTCTGACTATTACAAATAATGCTGCTATGAACATAGCTGAACAAATTTTCAAGAGTGGTATTGCTAGGTCTTGAGGTAGGTTGATTACCACTTTTCTGAGAAGCTGCCATACTCATTTCCAAAGTGGTTGTACAAGTTTTAATTCCCACCAGCAATGGAGGAGTGTTCCCCTTACTCCTCATCCTATCCAGCATAAGCTATCATTTGTGTTTTTCATCTTAGTCATTCTTACTGGTATCTCAGAGTCAAAAATGATTTGCATTTCCCTGATGGCTAAGGATTCTGAAAATTCATTAAATGTCTTTTGGCCATTTGATGTTATTCTGTTGAGAGTTCTCTGTTTAGATCTATAACCCCCCCTTTTTTAGTCGGATTAATTGGTGTTTTGATGTTTATTTTCCTGAGTTCCTGATTTAATTTTGGAGATCAGTCCTCCATTTGATGTGGGATGGTGAAGATCTTTTACCATTGAGTAGGCTATTTTTTTTGTCTTATTGACTGTGTCATGTCCTTTGCTTTACAGAAGCTTCTCAGTTTCAGAAGATCCCATTTATTCATTGTTACAAAGCAAAGAATGATGGGCCTTTAGTCCATGATAACAGAGAAGCGAACTAACAAGGAGAACCCTAACAGAAAAAATATATGGTTTACCCCTAAAAATGGGAAATAGGTAAGATCTCCTCAGAAAATTGGGAGCATGGGGTTGGGGGAAAAAGGGAGGGCAGATGAAAAGGGAGAGGGAAGAAGTGAATGGGGGAGAACATGAGGGAATGGGATACTTGAGATGGTGGAAAGACAGAGACACAGAGTAAGGAAAGAAATATCTTGACTGGGGAAGTCATGCAACTAGCAAGAAACTAACACTAGAGAAATTCCCAGGAATCTACAAGGATGACCCCAGCTATGGCCCTGTGCAAAATTAGACTGGGTGCCTGAACTGTCTTTGCCCTTTATTAAGATTAATGGTTACCTTAAATGGCACAATAGAACATTCATCCATCAACTGATGGAAGCAGAGGCAGAGATCCACAGAGGAGCACTGGGCTGAGAGCCCAAAGTCCAGTTGAAGAGTGAAAGGAATGAGAATACAAGGAAAGAAGTCAAGACCATGATGGGCACACACACTGATACAGCTTACCTGAGCTAATGGGAGCCCACTAACCCTGACCTGACAGCAAGTGAACCAGCATAGGACCAT
Organism: Ondatra zibethicus; assembly: GCA_004026605.1. Lineage (NCBI taxonomy): Eukaryota > Metazoa > Chordata > Mammalia > Rodentia > Cricetidae > Ondatra > Ondatra zibethicus. The sequence continues at coordinate 14,094 of PVIU01025058.1, forward strand.
ACTAGGCCTTCTGAATGTGGATGACAGTTGTATAGCTGGAGCATACTGTGAAGCCACTGGCAGTGAGACCAGGATTTATCCCTACTGCTTGAACTGGCTTTTTGGAACTCATTGTTTTTGAAGAGATACCTTGCTCAGCCTAGATATAGTAGGCAGGGCCTTGGTCCTTTCTCAAAACAATGTACTAGACTTGTTGACTCCCCATGGGAGGCCTTAGTTTCTCTGAGGAGTGGATAGGGGTGGAGTAGTGGAGTAGGTTAAGAGAGCAGGAGGAGGGGAGGGAGTGGGGAAAGAAATTGGTATGTAAAATGAGAAAAGAGAGATTTTTAAGTAAAAATAAATAATGAGGTGCATTTGATTCCTGCTAGATTATGAACAATCAGTTTTTTTCCTAATAAAATGTCACAGAGTGTATCAACCATACTCTATTGCAGACCCTATCCATGAAATAGTTGACCTGATTGTTTGCTTTGGAGGTGTATGGTGTGTGTGTGTGTGTGTGTGTGTGTGTGTGTGTGTGTGTGTGTGTGTGCATATGCACATGCATGTGTGTGAATGTTTTTTGTTTTGTTGTGTTCTTTGTCTTTTTTAATTTTCTTGATTTGTTTATTGTCTACTTTGATATTTAGTTTTGTCGCTTTTCTTTCTATTTTGGTTTGTTTTGATTTGGTTTTTTGAGGGAGAGAAAGAAAGAAAGAAAGAAAGAAAGAAAGAAAGAAAGAACGAACATGGACTTGGGTGAGTAGGAAAGTAGGGAGGAACTTGGAAAGAGAAATGATATGATCAAAATATAGTACATGAAAAAGTAATAAAAAATTTAAAGAGAGAAAATGAATTAAAGCATATCTTTGGTATTAGGGAAACATACCCGTCATCTAAGTGGCTACTGTTCTTCCATAGAATTAAAGTCCAGGAACTCAGAACCTGTATGAGGACTATGTGCACAGGGAGGCAGTGAAGATCAGTAGACATGTGGTGACCAATTGATAACATATTTAAAAAATATCTAGCTCCAATTTAATGGACAGAGTCTTAAAAAATAATTGAAGAGAAATAATGAAAGACATTCAATATCTACCTCCAACCTTCACTCAAACAAACACACTAGTGCACACTGACACACATACCTGTGTAGGCATATGCACACTTACTTAAACTTGTACCTAATACCAGCAGGCCTTACCATTTTCACTTCTATTTTAATTGATTAACATCTCTTTATAGGATTGATCTCATCAGTATATGAAGATATACTCACTCCCATCACATCAAGTAACTTTATAAACAATGCAATCCTTACATCAACCCTGGACAATTATCTTTTATTGAAAAAAAAACCCAAGAGGTTCTTCCCAGGTGTCTCTGTATGTCTAGATTTTAAATTATTGCCCATTTTTGAATGTTTTAAATAAGTCTTCATTACAAAAATTATCCGGAGAAGGGGAAGAAAGGAAAAAAATTTTTATTTCTTTAATTATGTTCTTGAATGGAAAAAATAAAACAAAACAATGTATGGAAAAAAAATAAATAAATAAAAATTATCACAAATTACCATTATCACACATTGAAATTAGTCAGACACAAAGACTACAAAATTGAGTGAACTTCTACACAGTTAGATTATCCCTTTGGAATGGAAGCTGTGAAACTTTTATGATATTAATATTATATATTGAAAGATGAATGCTAGACAACTGGTATAGATATTTGGGTTACTTAAACAAGAAACATAGTACCCTAACAATTATATGTATTAATACTTTAAATATTCCCATCATATTACCTGGTGTTTGTAGCTGTATTCCATTAGGACCCCTTTTATATTCTGTTTGCCCTCTGAAAGTGACTAGGCTGGTTATGACTCTCTAGCTATGAGTGTTCAACATTTAATTGCAGTTATCTGGTCAAACTTCAGGCCTGCTGAATTTACTAGCATTTTCCAATGGCTTTAATAGCAAGTAAGGGGATACTAAATGATTCTCTGAAAAATCAAATATAACCCAGCTGTATTGTTTTATACCTCTACTGTGAAATATCATCCCAAGCTCCCGTGGTAGTCAGAATTGATCAATCTGTCAGCACAGTAACTCATTTGTTCTTCTTGCTGATCTAGGGAAAAAGTGCAATAATTGTCAGTCTCCTGGAAGTATTATCGCCCTGCTGAGTCAAGACCTCTAGGTCAGAAGAATAAAAGTTCACAGTGACAAGAAGTCTAACCGGAACACCCTATTAGATACCACTTGCACATATCCATTGTTTCCAGTTGTTCTGCCAAAGAGCAACATAGATTTTATGTATAATATTGAACAGAAGTTTTCTGATTTGCTTCAAATGTCCTCTGTAGATGCTAAAGGACCCACATTTGACTTATGGTTAAGATGGATAATTTGACATTAGTCAATGCATTTATTAATTCTGCTCCTGCCTTTTCCATTCAGCCAACTGTCATCTTTTTCTTTGTGTGTCAAAATTTCCTCCTAACTGGGTTTCATAACACCATCTTTACCACTTTTCTGTAGTCCCTGCCACTTGCTGTCACATCTGTTGTTACTGCATACTCAATAGATTTCTCCCTGCAGGATTAAGGACTTCTTAATGACACAGACTGGGACAATTACTTTCACCAATGATATCTTCCTCATGACCTGGAACCTCACATATTGATTAAGAAATATACAATGAAGGATATCTTCCTTGGAATTAATTCCAAATTTGTCTGGATCATTCCCTGAAACATGATTCTGAACTACTACATGAACTTAATCTTCTGCCTGGAGGAATAAGATTGTGTTTTTCTCATGTAGCCAAATATACTTAACAATATGTGTTTAAATGTAGAGTTTAAAATTAGAATAAGAGACTCATATTCATTGAGGAGTTTTCAGGGACAGAAGTCAAAGCTTTCAACAGAATATCAGCCTGAGGCTCCAAAGAAGGAAGCTAAAATAACATCATCTCATTTGGTCTCTAGCAAAAATCCAAATGTCATCTTACTCTGAAGCCTTTGTCAAACTCTCTATAGAGTTCTACCTTCTGTTTTCGGTCATCATCATTAACAAGAGTGATAGAAATCCCCAAGCAGCTCTTGGACCTAGTGTCCATCACACCATTTACCACTGCATCTGGTAAATAATGGTATCTCTTTTCCTTGTTCAAAACCTTGAATACTGGTACACTGCTGCCAGACTATCATCCACTCTCCACAGAGGGTGGGGCCATGTGCAATCTGCTATCTTCTCAGTAATGAGGGATAAATCTGAAGAGTGGCAGACAGGGATGCGAGTCTCACAAAACTGAATACAGGAAAGAAGGACACTAGAAATGAGGGATGACATTTTTCCTCACTCATGTAATTTCCTTCAAAGAATATTGTTTTTCTTCACTTAGTTTTCTTTTATTATTGCCTTTCTACCTTACCCTATGCATAAAGCATGGAAGAATCTACCTGAGATTTATCATCCATAAGGAATCTAACTCACTTATCTGGTTCCAGCTGTTGCCAAAGCTATACAGCATTTCTGAAAGACAGCACATTCTTAAAGAAGGTGTTTGAGTTACCTAAAATACTAATGAAACCATGACCTGGAATGTGTTCTAAACTTTCTTTACTTTTGAAATAACTCATCATGATCAGAATAATGATCACTATTTTCTCCATACAATTTCTTAGAGTAGTTTGACTTCTTGGTAATGTTCCAGAAAGTGTGTATGCTAAGAATTATAACAATACAGAAAAAGTAAGTTTTCTAAAACTACTTAAAATAATTAGGTTAATCAAACACATGCTGGAACATTTCACTTTTTCCTCTCAAACACAAAATTTACCTCTTAATTTCACTTCAACTTTTCAAATTATATATTTATTACTATATATTAATTACATAGTACTTAAATATACAGAGGACTACATAAGCTGAATAGGTATTAAATATGATAAAGCAGTTAAAAATTCCTTAAGTATTTTGAAGCCACCAGAAATTCATAACCACACTTAACAGTTGCTTAGAATGCTTTTCATTAGATGAAAATCACTGTCCCTTAGTGCTCAAGGGAACCTGAAGCAATATTAATATATTTCATATTTCAGAGTGGATAACCTTTATTACCATGTATGACTGCCCTTCCTGTGTCTTTAGATAATTTGCATTGAAAATTAAAATATCTTTAATTAGAAACTTCTCCACTGATGTATACCAATCCAAAAATACTCCTAAATAATTCAGAAGGTTCTCATAATCTTTGTTCCTCCCCAATTTAATAGCACTTCCCTGTATGCCATTGAAAGTAGCAAGTCAGGATGTGTTTTTATGTTGTTTTGTTGGGTTTTTTTTTACTACCAAATTCCAAGTATATGAGTTTATTGGATTACAAATACAGCATTGTACATCTCAGATACCTTAGTCCTTTCATAAAGTATATACAAACAATAAAAGCTATCTACTCACATGCAAGCCTAAGGAAAGGAAATGAGGGTTTTTTATTATCATATGTAAATTAATTCCTTATATAAATGTACATCATTGCATTTATATTATTGTGACAGTAATCCAAAAGTTTCATATGTAGGCAATGCAACTAAACACTTTATCATAATAAATCAAGAGATAGCTAATGCTACTTTCCATATCTCAAGTTAGAACATCACTTGATGTATAAATAAATATTATTTTAGCAATATTTCCAGTTTTCTAGCAGATTGGGGTATTTGTTGTTACTCAAGATTTTGTTTTCTTAAATATTCTTTTCTTTCATTTGCACAGAAAAATTCAGTTCATTTGCATTTTGGTAATTCTGTCTGTATATTGCAGTGTGATTATATATGAGCAAATACACTCATCAAAACATATATCTGTACTACCTAGAAGCATCACATTTTCAGTGGTAAAAAGATGGACAACTATATCATGGTACTTATCAAAAACTTTATTTGATTCACTGTATAAAAATTCAGGGAATTCTTTAGTGATTTGTGGTGCCTTTGCAATCTTAAATGGGCTACATAATGTCAAAAGTAGCTGGGAACAGAACTTTCTACATGTCTCTGACTGTGACTATAATGTGAAATGACATAGCTCTAACAAATAAGAAAACATGTATCTTTGATTAAATCCTCCACTGTACCTGTGAAGAGTATTGGGTATTAGTATGAAAGGACAAGTTGTCACATAAAAACAAGTTTTAATTATAAACTTTCAGTCATAAAAGCTAAAGTGTTCTGTAGCTTTAACTGATTTGATTTTTTAATGAGCTTATGCTATTTACACTTATGTCAATGACTAAGGTGCTAATATCATATAAACTTTATGAATTAAATTATGCAATAGGTCTTGCCTTTTTGACAGCATTATGGTGGTATTCGTAAATGTGTGAAGCTTTAAAACTCATTGGAGTGAAATTTCCAGGGGTCTGAATTCCATGTTGTATCTTATAATTATATCTAATGGATAAACAGCTATTACACATGAAGAAATTGAATGTAAATAAAGGCAATCCAGATTTTGCACAAAATTAAATTCTTCATGGCATTTAATCCCATGAAAGAGTAAAAGAATAAGAGATATCTAGAAAAGACATGATGAGAGAAACATGTCTGTCAGTTTGTTGGAACATAAAACAATTTTGAACAGTATACATGTAAATCATCAAGTGCTCACCAAGAGCTGTATCACTCTAAGGTGGTTTCAGGTCACATTTACTTTTACAGGAAGCATACTTATTTTTCTGAGTGGGTTTGATCCTGGTGAAAATGGCACATGTCATTTATAAGACAAAACTGACTTAGAAGTGTTATATAAATCTTGATCTTTAAAGGAGGTTGTGAAAAAAATCTTTCTTAAATTGTTAACCTCAGGTAAGTAGAAGATTATTAAATGAAGTATATTCTTTGACCTTAAAATAACTTTAGTTTAAAGATATTATTATCTGGAATTTGTAGGGTAATAGTGATAACACTGCATTTAACTAAAATCTCAAGCCTTGTCTCTACAGACAGGGTTTCTAGACTAGGAATATCTGGCTAAACTGGAATGTCAGAATATTTTAATTATTAAAGCCAACTAGCTACAATTTAGAAGTACTTGATTCAGAAATTTTATCTTTTTTTTCATGGATTCATGGAGAACCACCCTGACACCCCACATTGATCGTGGGGGGCAGCCTCTGTTCCATCCAGACACAAAGGCTGGGGAAGGGAAAAGATCTCTTACACTTCCCTCTTGCCACCAAATTGATTTTCCCTGTTGTTGCTAATGCTGATTCCTTCACTGACTTCAGAAATAACATTTTCAGGCTTCCTTCATGGGCTAAGAATCATGTCTCTAGGAAGATTGTAAGTTCTTGATACAAGAACAGAGGTCATCAATCTTGTGGACTGAGCAACACTGCATTGTTGCCCACTCACCCTCAGGAAAAGATATTGACTGTGGGACTAATCCAACTTCTAAGGCCATAACCTCAAGGACTGAGTAACAACTGGGTTCTAAACCTCTAGTTGTTATTCACCTATTAATATTTTAATATAAACCGATTTAATAAATTTCACACATTGGCTCTGTTCCTCTAGAGAAACCTGACTAATACAAGACCTTAATATCTGAACACGCAAAAGAGAAAACAACAAGCAATGTCACAATCAGTAAGTCATTGCCCTCAGTGGAGTCTATGTTCTTTCACTAATAATAATAACAATAAACACAGTTATCTAAAGTGTGAAAAAATACAAAAGTTGTGAAAAAATGCTAAGTTGTATTACATAACCAGTTTACCCATGGAGATGCACCATGTACATGTCTTCTCACCCCAGAAATGAAACTATGAGAAATCTCACCTCAGAAAACTGCACTAAAGTTCAACTTGTTGAAGCAATAAGTATTTACTGTTATTACAAACAGGAGTGCAGATGAATGGTTGCTTACAGGGGCAGAGAAGAGACAAAAGCAGCTTCATCACTGAAAAAAACACTCCAGCACACATGGAACCTCGTGAAAGCAGCATCCCTAGAGCTCTCTGCACAACTGTGCTCCAGCTCAGTGTGGTGAAGAATCTCTTCTGATAGGAGACTGGTCAGCGTCTCCTTCCCCATAAGTGAGGGGCTGGTGAAAATGTGTATGTTTCTCCTTCCAAAGAAATGTGAAGTTTTCTGCCTACTTCTAGATGGAATGTTTAGGTTCAGAAGAAACTGCTTTACAGCAAAAACAAATTTACCCTTTTCCTTTCTTCTAAACTTTTCCTCTATAAGTTAGGCCTGTTGTATTAGTTGGAAAGTGTAGTACAATTTAGTGATCTCAGCTCCTGAGAGGCTGGGACAAGAAGAAAATCAAAAGGTCACCTTCAGCTACACATTGAGTACTTATCTCAAGATCCAAAACAGCACAACCAATCTCAAAACAGAAACAAAGTTCTTTATTAAAAATTCCTCCCAAATGCCTATCAGATACATACAGAATTGCCACCCAAGTAGTTAGCTGCAAAGTTAACATCTAAATATTGTGAAAAGAGTTGTACTAAGGGGCCATTTTAGAACAAGAACCATCACAGCTTTTTTTAAAAAATATTTATTTATTTATTATGTATACAATATATGCCTGCAGGCCAGAAGAGGGCACCAGACCTCATTACAGATTGTTGTGAGCCACCATGTGGTTGCTGGGAATTGAACTCAGGACCTTTGGAATAGCAGGCAATGCTCTTAACCGCTGAGCCATCTCTCCAGCCCCGAACCATCACAGCTTAATCAGCATCAGTATAAGTGTGCTAATGGCATCCTTATCTAATTCCTAGTCCTCAGAGTCAAGGTAATCATGAAGCATTTTTGCAGTCACATGCTATAAATGTGATAGCCTTACAGAAGTAAAATAACCAATGGGACTGTACATTAACATTTGACATAAAAGAGATCTAAAAGTGTGGGTAAGGCAAAGCACCACTATATTCAAGCTCAGTCTTTGGGTATTAGTAATGCAAACTTGCTTCTTATTCAACTGTCTCACTGTCCTGAGAATCCCAGTATAGATTCTTATAATCCCATTATAGAGTTACAAAATAAAAATGCATGATGTTTTCCTTTTAGTTAAGGAAATCCTGATTTATTTAATTTAAATTTATGACCCTGTATAGGAAAGGTTTCATAGTCATTCTTGGTTCAATGCGTATGGTCATAGGTTAGAAATGCCTGATTAATACTTGAAAAATAATGACATGAATGTATCTTCAGTGTTTTTCTCTTGAAAAGTAAAGTAAAATACTAAATTTAACTTTTTAAATTGTATTTAAATAACATTTTTAAAATTTATTTTACATACCAACCACAGTCACACCTCCCTCCTTCCATCTACCCTCTCCTCATCCACTTCACCTCTGATTCCTTTAGAAGGAGGCAGGCGTCCCACAGGCTTGAGCAAAGCATAACATATCAAGCTGAAGCAGGATCAAGTTCCCATCCTCACCCCTCGCCCCCCAACGCCACCTGCATCAAGGCTGGGCAAGGTAATCCACCAGGGAACAGTTTCCCAAAATCCATCAAAGTGCCAGGGGCAGAATCTGATCTCACTGCTGGAGCCTTACAAACAGACCAAGCTATTCAACTGTCACCCACATGCAGAAGGCCTAGGTTGTTTCCATGAAGACTCCCTAACTGTTGGCCCAGAGTCCATGAACTCCCAGTATCTCAGGTTAGCTGTCTGTGTGGGTTCTGCCTTCATGGCATTGATCATTCTGGCTTCTCCAATTCATCCTCCATTTCTTGCTCAGGACTCATGGAGCTTGGCCCGGTGCTTGACTGCACATCTCGGAATCTGATGATAATTAGGGTAGTCATCTATCTGATTACAGTAGATGGCCAACTCAGGTACTCCCTCCACTATTACTAGGAGTCTTAGCTGGGTCATCCTTGTGGATTCCTGGGAGTTTCCCTGAAGCCTGGTTTTTCCATAGCCCTGAAATTCAACTGAACAAAGAAAACTGTTTGAGATATCTAGTCTGCCTTCTATTGTGTATTCTCCCTTATTTACTTAAGAGTAAGTAAGCTGTTACTCCTCTGTCTTATCAAAAGAATCAAAATGATGGTTTTGGCAAATCTATGTATTATATCTATATTAAGCTGCCTTTCTTAAAGAGAAAAGTAGATGATATTTAACTATGAATCTACATACATTTACATAGTATTCTAGTTTTTCATAGTAAGCAATAGATGTGCTCTTTCTGGGTTAGAAAACATGCAAAAATGAATATTTACTATTTGCTGTTCTGACAACCAAATTCTCGGGTCCATCTTCATTATAACTTGATTGTTCGTAAGGTCTAATGTGACACAGTAAGTAGTTTCAAGCAAGAACATGGGACTTGTAGGGTAAAAGACACCAAAGGCTGAGCTAGTGTGCTGACACAGCCACTTTCTAACGACCTCCACGGCCCTCTCTGGAAGCTTCAAGCTATTATCTCTCAGTGGGAGCACTCTGAGATTATGGGTAATTCTATCATTTTAGATTTGATATTTTAAGCATTGGAGATTTCTTGGGTTGGATGTGGTAAATGGCAAATTTGTGTGCAAGTGTTCTGTGTGCGGAAAATAAAAGATAGATTACATATTATTCAGTGATCTAAACACACATATAGTGAGTTAAATCACTCATTACTTTTTCCCTATTAAAATATCCTGTTATTTTACTCTAAATCTGACTGAAATCACTTTATAATAATTATTTGAGTAATCATTCATTTAAATCTATCTACCTTTCCCAAATATTCTGTTTCTCTCTCTCTCTCTCTCTCTCTCTCTCTCTCTCTCTCTCTCTCTGTGTGTGTGTGTGTGTGTGTGTGTGTGTATGTGTGCATGTGTGTCTTACATGTCAGGGAACAGCTTGCAGGAATGATTTCTCACCTTATACTATGTGGGCTTGGGAACTGAAATAAGAATTAGGGTAAGGCACATTGATCTACTGAGCTTTCTTAAGTTAAATAATCTTATATTAGAAACTGCTTAAATATTATAAAATATACTCAACACCAATCTTACCATCTACATACTCAAAAAAAAACAATTGAGAATAATTTCCATGTCAACATGGGCCACATTGCTAAACCAAGTGCTTAAGAAAGTATTAAGGAATAAAAGTATTCAAAGTAAGATACTTAACTAATTGGTAAGCTGTAAAAAGAGAAATAGAAAATTTTAATATTTAAAAACAAGGAATAGCTTTTTTGTCCCACAGAGCCGAACAGAGAGGAGCGGGCAACCCTCAGTAGGCCTGCTTTTGGGACCGAGAACCTCGCCCAACTAGCTTCCGCGGATTCATCTGGACCCTGTCCCGGCTGCACCTGAGCTCGGCCCACCCGGGCTGAGGCCTTGGGGGAAGGGCGAGTCCCCTGCTAGGGGGCCTCCTTTGTCCCACGGAGCCGAGCAGAGAGGA
>PVIU01025059.1:0-24389 GCA_004026605.1 Ondatra zibethicus
ACTATGCAGGACAGCTGGCACATTCTTGCTTTCGAATATCGACACAAACTCTATAGTTCTCTGGAGATTTCCTGTTCATCATCCCCTCGATCATGGAAATATTTTGACTTTCCTTTACCCCCTCTTTTTGGTGTCATCTTCCTCTTGTATTAAATGTTTCCATCACATCACAAACTCTGTGATAATGCTTTATTGCTGCTAGTTATCACATGTTCACATATAAAATATACATGGACATAAATATACCTTGTACATATACATATTCATGTGGACACACATAGAACATATCACCTACCTCATTCCACAGATTTTCATGGCACCCCTGACACCTGTCTGTGACATATTATTACTGTTCATGTATTTCTTCCCAAATTTGGATTCCTTTATTCCTATAAATATTAAAGGGAGGTTGTTCACCATGACCTTTCTAGTCTTGAAAGTTTACTTGTAAGCTTTGAAGAATTCACATCACCTTTTTACCTCTTGCAGGAACAAGGCCAATTTCTTCATTATACCCTACAAGAAATAGCCTGTGGTCAAGTTAATTCAAGAGAGAATGCATGGAGTCAAAAGCACTGGAGGCAGGACCGACAGTATTGACCAAGTCTCTGCTGCTCTCAGCCAAGTGGACCACTTATGTCGTAAAGAAAATCAGCACGGCTGGAGTCTCAGTTGTTAGGGTTCAGGTTGCTATTTGCTTTTTTGGACTCTTGTTTCCCACTGAATACATTTGATTTTATCACAGGAAAAATAATTTAAGACTTTGGCTAAAAACAGTTCAATAATTCAGAGACTAGTGATTATTTTCAAATTCGTAGTTGGATGAAATATTCATAAGCTGTAGATCCTTAGGTACATTTGTTGAGGAAATGTGGGAAATGTGAAGCTACTGCTTCATCAGAGTGTGGCTGACACATCATGAAGTCAGGCAACCTAGGGATTGGACCTCCAGGAAAGAAGGCTCTCTGGACTGTTGCCTTCACATTCATTCTTTTCTGTCTAGACCCTGGTGCTTCTCAGTGTGACATCACTGACAATGGAGAGTCAAACACACCTTGTGTCTTCTGAGGTGTTTCTTGTATCCCATTAAGTAAATTTTTAATGATACTTTCAATTATGGGCCAAACTACATTTGACAGAATGCACCTTTGTCTAATACCAGCACTTAGGCTGCAATGGTGCTTTGAGACAGCAATTAGAATCCACAGTGACGCCACGATATTTCAGGGCATACTTTAGGGTTAATCTTAAGCATATTATTACAATAGGTTCTGCTATTTCCCAGCCACAGATGTGACAGTTTTGCACCAGCCAACTCATATGCTTTGTCTTTTGGGACTTGTTACTCTTTGGAACTAGTCTGTGGGACATTTTTGGACACCAGTGTTGCCTGTTGGCGCAGCATGGAAGAGAGATGTGGTTATTCTATTTGGAATCATGAGGACAAAGATGCTAACATGGTGTTCTCTGTAACCATTAGTTGAAACAAAAGACCTTGTGGAAGTTTCCAGAAACTGGAGGGCATGACAAATTGTCTTAGATCATATTTTGCCTCATCCATAAACAAATTTAAAAGCTCCCAACAGCGTATAAGCTTACTGTAGATGTATAGTGAGGCTGTCACCTTTGGCTCAAGTGGGTTCATTGTACATAGCCTAGCTAAGACTTGAACAATTATTGAGAAAATGGCTATAAGCGCTCTAAGAATCAACGCGAATGGGAATGTGAACTAATTATGGTTGGCATTCTACAGTTTCCATTTTAGGATTTGATTTTCTTGATAGCGACTCTAGGTGAAAGTTTATGATTTAATAGTTGGGTCCTATTAGAGGTCGGATATTGGTGACAAAGAAATCAAGAGGCTATAGAGTCCAGAATGAAGGTCATACCCCTTCTGGATTTGAGTAGGGAAATAATTGTAATCATTTTTTTTTTAATTCCTGAACCCTGAGGGAGTCAAGTACAAAAGGCAATTAAGTGCTTGTGAAAACAGTGTACTTTTCTGTGGCAAATCACACTGCTTTCAAGTTACCTTATTCAAGTCTATCTTGGGGGCTGGTTCCCGACCTCACTATGAGGAGCATGCCTTTGTGGAACTGGGATGGGGCAGCAGTTGAAACTGGGGGAGGTCAGTGGAATTCAAACAAGTTACGAGTGTTGATTTTATTGTCTCCAGAATGTATCTGTGCTTTCTGGGTTTGTTCTTCCCCTAGGAACTGGGTTTTGTGCTGTAAATAATGGACCTGACCCTCAGGTAGTATGGATTCTATATTTCTGTTTTCCCAAACAAGGTGCTTTCTGTCTTGACGATAATTAGCCATGTTTCCACACGTTTCTGTTTTCCTATTGGCTTTCTTTCACATCATGGGATACGCCAGCATTTTCCCTGCCTCAGGTAGTTTACATATCTTATTTCTCACACCTGGAATACTTGTGTTCCCTTTTTGCCAAGTTAATTCACATTTAAAACTTACCTCAAGGTAGTTTTCAGTGAGTCACAGGAAACGTTTTAATTTGCCTCAGAGCTGGCCAGTTTTTGTCAACTTGATACAAACCTAGACATGCCATGGAATCTCTCTTTTTTCCCAACATAATATTTTTTATTAATTATTTGGGAATTTTGTATAATGCACCTGATCATATTAGGGCCCCATTCCTCCCAGGTCCACTTCCCCAGCCTTGCACCTCTCACCTCCAAATAACCAAGTCCACCTTGTGCTGCCCATCTACTCACTGGAGCACTGCCAGACCCCCGGTAGCCAGGCTTTTAAAGAACTGAGTCCTTTGCCACCCTCCCATGCCTCTCCAGAAGCCATCAGCTGTGAAGAGCCACACTTTAGCATCTTCACCACAGTTTCCAAGGAAAATAGCTTTTTGTCTGTACTGTTTCATTTTTGTGGGGGGTGACGGGGAGAGGTTGTCACAGAAGCCTTCAGTGTCTCTTATTCCAAGTTCTGAGGCTGCAGCACTGAGGAGGCTTCCTTTCTTGTTGCAGCCTGCAGCAGCACAGGTCATGGACATCAACGTGGCCTGCTGCAGTAGCATGGACCACTGAAGTCTTTCTTGGACACTCAATCCAGAAAATGAACATTTGTCATCTTGGACATCTTTTTGTTCAGAGGCAGCAAGTCTGGGGACAGGACCTGCTCAAGCTCCAGGCTGTGATATGCTACCCCGATGCCAACATCCCAGGCATGACCATCATGTGTGCAGCCCTCGGGCAGCACTGAGACCTGGCACTCTCATCCGCGAGCAGCAGTAGCTCCACTGAGGGTCAGCCGAGTGGCAGCAGTGCCCGAGCAGATGGTGATGGGGTGTGGTGAGCCCTACCAATCAAAGGCATGTTCCTTTGTCCAGTTTGATATGCTTCTAAAGATGAGCCATGATGCTTCAGCTGTTTGTGACTTTAACTGTCACTGATGCTCTGATCTCACACATCTCTGTCCTGAAACTCTCCCTTGAGCCATTGATCCACTTAATAAGCTTCTTATGGGCATCTTCACCTGAACGTAAGATTCTTCTCAACCGGAAGTTATTCAAAGTGAAATTCATGATAGTCAATGTTCCTTCTTTCCCAGGGACTGCCTCTTTTCTTCATACGCTATTTTGATTAATAACATCATTATCTATCTGGTCTCTGGTAAAGTGATATGCTTTTCATCCTCAGACTGCCAGTGTCCACTTCCACTCATGCCATAGTTTGTTCGAGTTCATTGACCTCAACAGTGAGCTTCTGAGATCTAAAGGGATACTTTCTCACCAGGAATAGTAAGTGACAGCATTTCCTAGATCTCAAGGTCCTGAGAAATGAGGGAGTGGCGGCCACCTCTTTCCTCTCTCCTCATGCCTTGATGTAAATCAGTGAGTCCAGCCCACGCTACCCATTAAGCCTTTGTCGGGAGCCTCTGTCCTCTCCAGTGTCTGCTGCGTACCCTTATGAACTCAACTGGGGCCAGTGCAGAGGCTGCTGGTTGATTTCTCTGTGTCCAGTCTTGCTTCTCTCTGGCCCCATGCAACTCAGTCCTCAGTCTAACAGGAATGCTTTCCAAAGAGTTATCTGATCTTGCTGGTGTCCTAGTTGAAATCTTTGGGTTCTCGCTCGAGGGAGTTCCTCCTCTACATTCTTCATGACCTTCTTTGTTTGTATTTCGGACCTCAGGTCCCAACACATCCCTCTCTGAACTTGACACATGGCACCATTTACATGCACTGTATGTTCTTTACCGTTTCTTCATGTTCACTTGTAGAGTCCCCTGCAAGAATGGCCTTTCCTCAATTACTGCTCATATTTCATTGTGTGTGTACATGTGTACACTTAAAGTGTACTGGTGTGTGTTCACAGTCATGTTTGGAGTAGTATATACAACTTCACCAACATTGTTTGTTATATGTAGTCATTACATTTACTTATATATGCTTGTGTGTATGGGAGGGTATACAGCATGTATGTATGCAGGTGCACAGCATGTGTGTGTATGGGAACCACACAGCATGTGTGTATGGAGGTACACAGCATGTGTGTATGGGGTGCACAACATGTGAGTATGGGATTAATACAGCTTTTGTATATGGGGGTGTACACAGCATATGTGTATGGGGCATGCACATCATTTGTGTATGTGGGTGTACAAACCATGTTTATGTAACATGAAGGGGCCTGCTAGTTGGGGTTTCCATCCTGCCCAGCTCCCACAGCCAGCAAGTCCCAAAGAAATTACACAGAGAGTCTACATTAATGATAAACTGATTGGCCCATTAGCTCAGGCTTCTTATTAGCTCTTGTACCTTATATTAACCCATTATTCTTATCTATGTTAGTCACATGGCTCAGTACCTTTCTCAGTGGGGCAGGTCACATCCTGCTTCTTCGGTGGTCTGGGAAGGGGTGAGGAGGAATGGGCTTCCTTCTTCCCAGCATTCTCCTGGTCTCATCACCCCGCCTCTCTTTCCTGTCTGGTTGACCCGCCTATACTTCCTGCCTGGTTAATGGCCAATCAGCATTTATTTAAATCATGATTGACAGAATACAGACAACTCTCCTGCACCACTTCTCCCTCTTTTTTTTTTAAACAAAGAAAAATATACATAGACCATTTTTTGGGAATGTGGGCGTAGTATTCCAGGCTACTTCTAGCTGGTTGGGGGTGCTGATAATCTTATGGGGACCTAAAGAAAATTTAGAGTTATGATCAAGTCCTGACTGGAGTATCCTGTGAGGCTTGATCATCTCAGGCAGCATCTTGAATCTGTTCTGGATGTAGAACTCAGACATCCGGGACATCTGTTCCTACCGGAGATTTCTCAGGTTGTCTTCCTTGATCAAACCTGATTTTTCTCAACTCAGAATGAATCAACAACCTCTTGTTTCCTGTGGAAACAAAAGCAAAATCTCTTCTCCAAAGTAACATAACATATCTTTTGACTTCAATTTTGAAGTCAAGGTATTTTCAAAATACCTTCCTTGGGTTAATTCAGCAGCATTTATAAACAAAAGTCTTTTAGCAGCTGTTGCTCCTTCCTCAGCATTCAAATAATTCAAAGAGAGCATAATAACATACAGTATCCAGATTCTCTGTGCATTTTCCATCTTTCTGTGGCTTTATTTTAACCTCTATTTCTTTTATTTTTACTTTTAACTTTTGGCCTTTTGAGACAGGTTCTCTGTGTATCTTTGTCCTGGAACTCCCTCTGTAGGCCAGGCTATTCTTGAACTCACAGAGCTCTGCCTGTCTCTGCCTCCCCAGTGCTGGGATTAAAGGTGTATGCTACTACATCTTGAACTCACAGAGATCTGTCTGCCTCTGCCTCCCAAGCTTTGGGATTAAAGGTGTGTGATACCACACCTTGAACTCACAGAGGTCAATCTACCTCTGCCTCCCAAGTGTTGGGATTAAAGGTGTGTACCACCACACCCAACTACTCTCTTTCTTTCTTTTTTAACCACTTTAATCTTTTTCTTGCATATATTTTTAACACAGTATAAACCATTTAGAGGTTTTCTTTGTCTTTGAATCTCTCTTTACTGTATATCTCTCTTTTTCTGACCACATGAGTCTGCAATTTGCCAAGCAATACTTAGAGGATTAAATTTGTGGCTCTGTCGACTGGATCCAGCCCATTTCTTAGCTCCCTGAGATTCCAGCCAGCCTCATGGCTGAGGTACTGGCTGTAGCCACGTACATCGCCACAACTCAATGGCATTTCAAGGTCCCTGCCAGCAAGCAAGTTGCAGGATTCTGCTCACAAACCACATTCAAATGCTCTGTAGTCAGACTGCCTGCCTGAAAAAGTGAGAGTTTGCCCTGGCAGGATGGCCCAGAAAGCTGGCATTTTAAAATGGTGCAGCTTTTTTTCCTGCTATGGCTGAAAACTGAAAAGCATGTGGTCAGCTTTTCATCAACACCATTTAAGTGTTTATGTCAGGACCTCTTAAAAGAGCTGCAAGGTTTTATAGCTAAAGCTGAGTGAGGAAGCCTCTCTGAGATGAGAGCGCTTGCTTGCCTCTAGCAAGCAGAGCAGACCCAGGAAATTCCTGCTACCAAGAAAACATGCTTTACTCTATTCTTTCCTAAGCTTTCTCAGGCTTTCTGTGGATGCAGTTATCCACGTGGGCACCATTCTGTAACATGAAGGCCTGGTTGGTTTCTGTCCTCCCATTAGGTCCCACAGTCTTTAGGTCCCAAAGAAAATCACACAGAGAGTCTGCATTAATGATAAACTGATTGGCCCATTAGCTCAGGCTTCTCATTAGCTCTTGTACCTTATATTAACCCATTATTCTTATCTATGTTAGCCACATGGCTCAGTACCTTTCTCAGTGGGGCAGGTCACATCCTGCTTCTTCGGTGGTCTGGGAAGGAGTGAGGAGGAATGGGCTTCCTCCTTCCCAGCATTCTCCTGGTCTCATCGCCCCGCCTCTCTTTCCTGTCTGGTTGACCTGCCTATATTTCCTGCCTGGTTAATGGACAATCAGCCTTTATTTAAATCATGATTGACAGAATACAGACAATTCTCCCTCACCAGCATGTTTGTATGGGGGTGCACAGCATGTGTATGGGGGACACACAGCATGTATGTATGGAGGTACATAGCATGTGTGTATGGGATCCACACAGCTTGTGTATATGGGGGTGTACACAGCATATGTGTATGGGGAATGCACATCATTTGTGTATGTGGGTGTACAAAGCATGTGTGTATGGGGGCATGCATAGCATGGCACACTTGTACAAGCCAGAGGATCACTTGTGGGAGTTGTTTATCTCCTTCTACCACGTGGGTTTGGGGGATGGAATTCACATTGTCCGGGCAGGTTTGATGCTAGGTGCCTTTACCTGCTGAACCATATCCAAGGCTGTTCTTTATTTTCTTAATGACTGCAATTCTGGCATGTGCACATACATAGGGAAGCCAGAGGCCAATATCAGATTTTTTCTCTATTGCTCTCCACTTTATCTTTTGAAAGAGGATCTTTCACTGAAGCTGAAACTTACAAGTAGGCTAGGGTGGCTGGACAATGAGCCCCAAGAGTCTGCCTACCCTATCTACTACCCTTGGCTTTGGCTATGTATAATCTCTGCTGTGCCCAGTTTCTACATGGGTTCTGGAGATTCAAACTCAAGTCTTCATGCTTGCATAGTGAGCTCTTTACCCACTGAGCCTTCTACTCAGTCTGATAATTCCTCATATTTTAAACAAAGCTTAGTATAAAATTCATTGTCCTCTGTGTAGCATTTCCCACTCGGCGCCCTCTCTGCTCATCTGTGTTAGCCCCTCCACAAACTGCAGTGCTGTAATTATTCATTTACTTCTCTCTCTTCTGCGTTTCTTGAGGTCAGTGGCTGTGTCTTATTTGTCCCCAGTTTCTAGCACAGTGCCTGAAACCAGTAGGTATTCTAAAAAACATCTGTTGATACATAAATGAGTGAAAACACAGCCAATCAAACTTTCCAAATGGGTGAGTTTTGATAGCTGTCGACGTTTAAAGACACCCTCAGAGGTACTGAGTAGGGGATTACACAAACTCAGGGTTTTAGGTTTTATGGCCATGGCTCTGTTAGGATGTCTTGTCTGAAGGGGATTATATAAAATAATGTTCAAATACACGTTTGATTGAGTATTGATAATTCATCATAATGGCGATATGATTCTAATTTGAATTAAAATAGAGTTGAGAACAGCTGTTAAAAGAGAAGAAGAGCCAATTTCCAATTATTTTTGTCGAGAGTAGAAGAAGTATGTTTGGCTCTTATATCTATGGAGAAATTAGATGTTAAAACCATTGAATAGGGACAAGCAGTGTCTCATCTGGTACAAGGAGACTTACATATTTGTAGATAGATTTTGATACTGATCCAGAAACTGAGGCTGAATATTCATTCTTATAGCAACATTTGAGATTTTGAGGAAGGTTCTAATGCTGGCTGTTTTGATGGAGATCTTTGTTGGATAGAAGTCTATTCAATTTCCCTTTAGCTGGGCTGAGCTCAGAAGTGGGTCTCTTCCCTCGTGGTCTAAGCCACACCACACAGCTTATCCTCTGTTTCCTGTTCCTGTGTCCAGTGTCAAATCAAACTGGACAGCCCACATCTAAACCAAAGAAAGTTCTCTTCAGACATGAACAAGATGATGATATTTTTAATCTTCTAGGGGTCTGCAGGATTTTACATTTTGCTGAGGATGCATGAAAACCAAACATCTCTGAGGCAGCTACAATTCTGAAGTGAATGTTAAAGGACACAGTATTTGCTATCTCTGAGACAGTCGATGGCACCATCTTGGAATTTCCTATCCTCAAATTCATATCGAACTTGGATTTTGGAGCACCAAAATGTCTTAATAAGAGAACAATTTTCTCTGGCTGAGGTCCTTCTGATGAACATCCATTCTACACACACTTTCTACAACTTTTAGGTCCTTATCCAAGAACATGAATGCCAGGTCCTCTGTACCCAACAGTTATAGAGATCGGAGCAGCATTTTCGATGTGTGTATAATGGTGTGGTCTGGCGAGGAGAGGACTCTGGAAACTCCAACCACAGGGTTTCTCCTGCCTCGCAACCACAGTGTAAACCCAGTATTTCTTTTGTGTGCATTTGATTTTGTTTTTCCTCAAGGATAAGACTATGTAAGGCCTCATAGCTATATCTTTCAAAGGAAAGTTGCTTTTGTATGCAGCTGGAGAAGTGACTAGGGATAATCCTATTGTCATAGAGTTTAGATGCTAAGTTTCTAGAGTTGCACACAATTAGACATACATGAGGTGCACTGTCTAACTCTAGAGGCTTTTTAATTAATTAAAATTTTTGTGTTGTTAGGGATTGGATTCAGGGCCTTACACATGCTAGGCAAGAATTCTACAACTGAGATGTAATTCAGGCTTGGGGACAGTTTTCAATTTATTTATTATTTTATATTTAGGTTCAACTACATGCTGCATATTGAATATATTCCTGCTCACACTCCCTTCCCTTTCCCCTTTCCTGTCATTAGTACTGTTGTCCCCATAGATGGTCTTAATTTTCATGTCATATGTATATGCATTGTTTTATATGTCTATGCAAAATCTTGAACCCCCCCAAATGACAGCAATCATGATATGTATGCTTCTTAGTCTGGCTTATTTCATTGACTATGGTTACCTCAAGCTTCATGTATTTTCTTGCAAATGACATAACTTCTTTATAGCTTGAAAATTCCCATTTTCCATTACCTTATTGTTGGACACCTAGGTTGTCCATTAGGAATAGTGCTATAATAAACACTGATGTGCAAGCATCTCTGTGATATGTTGACTTAGAGTTCATTAGGTGAATACTCAGGAGTGGTACAATGGACTCATATATAGTTCTGTCGTTAGTCTTGGAGGAACCCCCACACTAATATCCATAGTGGCTAGACTAGATTGCAGTGTAGAAAGGTTCATGTTCATCTGAATTCTCACTAGCATTTTGCTTTTACTTGTTTTCTTAATGATCTTCATTCTGACTGGTGTGATACAGAATCTCAGTGTAGTTTTGATCTGTATTTATTTGATGCGGAATGAAATTGTACATCTTCTTCTGGTTTATCGCCCATTTGTAGTTCTCCTCTTGATAACTGTCTGCTTACTTCATTGGTCCATTTATTGATTGGGTTGCGTGATTTCTTGTTTAGTTTTCATGTTCTAGATGAAAATATTTTGTTATATGTATAACTATTAAAGACTTTCTCCCAGTCTATGGGCTGTTGCTTCCCTCAACTAACCATTTCCTTTGCTATTTCTAAAATGTGTGAATTTCATGACGTCCTCCTTGTCAGTTATTTCCTTACTTTCTGAATGACTGGGTCCTATTCAGAAAGGCCTTAACAATACTGCATCTTGAAGGGTTTTCTTCATGAGTTTCTCTACAAGTTTTAGAGGTGCAGGTCTTACATTGAAGTCTTTCATGCATTTGGAGTTGGATTTTGTTCAGGGTAAGAGGTAGGGATCTAATTTCCTTCACTTCCATACCCAGTTTTCCTCAGACCACCATTGAAGAGACTTTCCTTTTTGCCAACCAGATGGCTATAGTTGCATGGGTTTGTATCTTGTTGTCTTGAAGACTTCAAAAAAAGATTTATTTTTAAATTATGTGTGTGTGTGTGTGTGTGTGTGTGTGAGAGAGAGAGAGAGAGAGAGAGAGAGAGAGAGAGAGAGAGAGAGAGTTTGGGTGATTGGAGAGGCTAGAGAGATTGGATCCCCAAAATGGAAGTTACAGGCAATTGTGAGCCACCCATCATGGGTGCTGGGACCAAACTCAGTTCTTCTGGAAGGGCAGTATGTGTTCTTAATATCAGAACCATCCCTGTAGTTCAAACCTATTTTAAATTAAGAAAAATAGTTTTTCTTATAAATAATAGATGGAGGTCTAGAAAGTAGTGAGACAAAAAGTTGTGCATTATTCTTTATTATAGTTTAACTATTATACTATTGCCTTTCGGTCTAAGTGGTCTCCTCTTAAATGAGATGTTTTAAAGCAGGAACTTCATAGTGACCATTGTTCTGTCTTTTGTGTCTTTGTGCCACAGCCAAGGGTGACTGAAGATGAAATGAGCTGTGAAGTCATTCACCCTGTGGTCTGTGGTGACACTGCCAGTGAGTTTGGTCAACCTGATATAAAACTATATTTAGGAGGAGGGACTCTCAACTGAGGAATTACTTTCATCAGAATGGCCTGAGGACACGCCTGTGGGACATTTCTTAATTGCTTATTGATTGAAAGGGCCCAGCCTACTATGGGTGGTGCCACCCCGGGCAGGTGGTCCTGAGCTGTATAAGAAATAGGCTGAACAAACCACAAGGAACACAACAGTAAGCAACTTTCCTCTGTGCCCCTGCCTTTGCTCTTGTTGAGGTTTATTCCCTGGCTTCCTCCAGTGATGGACTGTAACCTGGAAGTGTAAACCAAATAAACCCTTTCCTCCCCAAGTTGACTTTGGTCAGCATTTTATCACAGCAACAGAAAACGAACTAGGAGAGCCTGCGACAGCTCCGTCCCAAGAAGTGACTGAGTCACCCTGTCACGGCAGCGTCGTTCTTGGGAGCAGTGCTGGCTGAAGGAAAAGAGTTCTATTTCTTTCCTAGAACCAGAGCAATACATCTACAGCTGCAAGGTTTCTGTCTTGATCTAGCTTGCTAATTGATTTACTGACAAGGAAAAGAATAATGGAATGCCACATCAGAAAAATTAGCATACTTCCTGGAATAGGTAATGTGGCCCTTGTCTGACTATGAATTCCAGAGCAAGCTATCATCTGGGCTGTTCAGCCACAGATGCCACTCAGAGCTGTTTGGTCACCTTTGTCAACATTACCTAAACACCATGGTTGATATCAAACTGTACAACAGGGGGCTAAGCCATAGAAGTGTGCAACCCATCATTCTTAAGGGGAAGACTAAAGGTGGTTTGTTTGGATACCAGAAAACTATTAAACAGTGAGAAAAACAACAGATGGGGTGAACAATGGTTGTAATTTCTATGGACATGAAATGAAGGCTTTCAAGTATATACTCCAGGCTTCTGGGAAGAGTAAACAGACCCACGGACGCCTGGCAATCAGAAGATGAATCAACTCATTTGGAGCAAAAGGCCAAGAAGTGGTCACTGGGGGACCAGGAGTCCATTGGGTGATGTCAATGATGGGACTTTTCTGTAGCATGAGCAAATTCTATGTTTGACACCTACCACTTCAGAGGAAAGCAAGACATGTTTCTAGGCCATCTTTCAGCTCCACACCACCGCCCACAAGCGCTTCTGCAGCGCATGGAGGATTTGTGGCAGACAGTAAACGTATATTGGGTAAAAAGGGAACTACTAATGGCTCCTTTTGCCGCACAAGTCCTCTCAGTGTGTGACTTCAGAGGAGGGACATTTTCTTCTCTTCATTTCTAGAGAAAGGGTGCTTTTTGGATGAAAGGGGGCTTAAGGTTTGGTAATGACACCAGTGAGCTTCTCTCTGATGAGAGCACTTAGGTGAGAGAACTTGTTTTTCTTCCTGAAGTAGGAAGTTGGTTTTAATAACCAGGACCTGGGGGGCTGCTATCATATTGGCAAAATCCCGACATTGGCGAGCCTTGAGTGATGGGTGTTCTCATGCATTGCTGATGGCAAGGAAAGCTGTGTAAGCCTCATGGAGGGAGCTGCTCAGGATGTAGCTGAATGATGTCCAGAAGAGCCCTTCAGAGGGTCTTGTAAGTCAGTGGATGTGAACACATATTTATTCATTGACTAGTGATCCCCAGCCTAGGAGTCTGTTCCAAAGAGAAACTGGTAAAAACATCAAAGCAAACACACAAAGCTGCTCACCATAGGAAGACTTGCAATTTTAAAACTGCTTACACTAACAAGGGCTTAGACTAATAAACTACATTTTAATGATAGGATGGAGTACAATGAAACTGTGCAAAGAAATGTTTACTTTCTATACAATGCTATGAGTTGTCTTCATAGCTCGATACAAAAGAGTAAACATTGTATCTCATAAACTACTTTGCACCAAAGATGTGTGCTAGAAACATACAAATACGTTTATTTATACTCAAACAATCCAATGACAGCATAAAATCTAATAATAATGGTTACTCCAAGAGCCTGTGAGACTGACCTTAGAGATACGGGTCTGCTTTATATAATATAACATGAGATTAAAGCAAAGTGTAATGAGCAAATTAAGATCAAAATGAAGCAAATTGATTAATAAAATAAAATATTCCTTACAACACAGTTGGATTCAAGTTGGAATGGTATAGCAAACCATACTTTGTGTCTACCTGGACAACAGAGGCCCTGAGGGCTGAGCTCTGGTTGATGGGAGGAGCCTCGCACTAGGCCAACTCTCTTGCCTTAGCTAGTTGACGGGCTTCCTTTCATTACGCCTGCTCTCACTTTCAGAAAATGGGCATCTCACAGGCGCCTCTCACCCAGCCAATGCGCGCTTGCAAAGATGTACTGTAATGGTAGCACCTGCTCCGTTTATGGCTTTTACTAAAGAATGTGAGACCATCGAGAACAGCAACTTGGCATTTAAGCCTATCACTATTTTCCAACAAAGATAGATTTGAACCTATAGGAGTGAAGTTCTGTGGGTGGTAGAAACTCGGACTGTCTGAGCTGCCATTTCTTGGTCATTGTCCTCAGAACTGTATTCCCTGCATGCAGACGCTTTCAGCATGCAGAGAAATGACATCTGGCTGCTCCGTAGAACTAGCCAGAGAAGTCAGTCCCAACTTCCAGGGCAGATTTCCTCAGTGTTCTTCTTGAGGAAGATTCCAAACCAGTGCTCCCAGCACTCTGTAGAAGTTCCTGTAGCCGTGGGGAGTGGATGGAGCTGCAGCGCTGCCAAGACAGTATTCATTTCCCTCCTGGAATGGCCAGAGGAGCCAGCTTCTTAGGAAGCAGCCTGCTGCTGCAGGATGACATGGTGCCTCAGCAGCACTGAAAAGTCTCCCACTACCCAGAAGTTGGAGACCATCCCAGGGAATCTATGCAGCATACGCTGGGGTGGGCCAAATGGCCACTCAGAACTGCCAAAGGCTGCCTGGATCACTAGTTCACATAAGCTTGGGCTCAGCAGGCCAAGCCGCTGGCATTTGTTCAGTAGGGGGAAAATAAAATCAACTTTGTGTGGCAAGTGATAACCCTGACATTTCAATATATTTACCACAATGTCGTTTCCTAGAGTTGCAGAGCACAACAAATTACAATGATAAATACCGTCCAATTTCCCTAACAGCTCTTTTGAGTTATTAGTGGGAGTCAAATCACCTAAGTCAATCAAAGGCAGCTTAAAAGCTACTATGCTGCTCTCCCCAAAGATTCAAAGGCCCCTGTCACTCCTGTGCAGTGGCTTGGGGCCCTAGATGTGACAGGAACTGAGCACATTTGCATAAATTTGAAAATCAAGTCCATGACTTGTGCCCCTACTAAGACCATGCTTAAACTTGATGACTTTTCTAAGCTTGGGTCTAAAATCTCATCAGAGCTTACCACGTTTCCTCAGGAATCGTGTGAATGAATAAAACATGTAATTATATTTTTGTTGTTGAAGGTGTATGTTTGCATGTATTCATATACATGTAGGTGCATGTGCATGCGTGTTTGCATGTATTCGTATGTGTGCAGGTGCATGTGTCCCTGTGGAAACCGGAAGCCAGTCTTGGGTATCTTCCTAGTTGCTGTGCACTGAACATGGAGCACACTGGCTGTTCAATGAGTCCCAAGGATCCAGCCATCTTTGCCTTCTCACTACTCAAGATTGTGCCACATTGCTCCACTGTTTGACACAGGGCTCGAACTCAGGTCCTCACGCTTGTACAATACGCACTTTACTGACTGAGCAATCTCCCCAGACATGTAATAATCCTCTTTGCATGGGGAATTGTTGCATTAGGGTAGAACAATCTACATTGGCTGAGGAATTTAAAATCAATGTATATTTTTTAAGATTTTGCATTGTACCTAGGTTTGGGGGCCCATTATTATTTCACAAGAAAACACTGCTGATTGAAGGGACTCTTTCATTCCAGGCAACCCTCACCTGAGAAGAAAACAGAGAGGCCCATGTTCCACTCATGACCATGCTTTGCCGTAATTGCTGAATACTTGGATGAGCTGTCAACTTGATAACTGTTTGTCATGTCCTCCTTAATTGGAGCCCCATAGAACAATAATGAAGTATGCTCTCCGTGCAGATGACTTTGTGATTGATGACCCAGCTCAGGAAATCACTTACAAATACAAGCCAAAATTCAGGCCGCTGATGAAGCTCATCTGATAGTCTCTCGGCCCTCTGAGTGTGGCTCTGTGATTGACACCCACAGTATTGTGATAACCCAAGAGAAAATCTTGCCTCTAGACACAACAAAGGCCCATAAATTGACTCACTCTTATTGAAATGGAGATAAACTTTGTTAGCTTCCGTTCAAGCTGACTGAGGGTTTAGTGCATATATATTTTTAATGCTGTATGAGTGAAAATATTACATTGAAAGTAATATCAGTTGATTGACATTTTTAGAAATTGAGTTCTGTTTTTGCAGAGTCATTTTTATCAGCTAGACAGATGGAAGCAAGAGGGTGCTAGAGGCTCTGGTAGGCCCATCGCGGTGAAGCCTCCTTTGGGAGGAGGGTTTGTGACGGGCGCAGAGGACGCGTTGATTTCATGATCAATTTCTGCTGGCACATGTTTCCCCAACTCCTTTCAATAACAAATTAAGTAACACAAACAGATTTTTTTATGTTTTACTTTATCGTTTGGCTTTTCAGAACTCACTGTCAAAAATGTTTGGGTTAATTTAAAAATTATAAATGAAAGGTGGAATTTTTCAAGAAAGTGTGACAGCAGCCGTTGCAGAGAAACATGTTCCTAGTCCTAAGAAGGGAGGTTGAGGGGCATGTGTTTTTCTTCTTAAATCAAATGGCTGTGGTGCACTAAGGGCTGCTCTCAGCAAACACAAAGGAATCAGCAGCTCAGGCACGGAGGCTCAGGAGGATGCCAGCTTTGCGATTGGCATTGTCCACAGCTCTGTGAAATGCCACTCACTGCACATATGTAGACACATTCCTGAGTTTGTGCCTTTCCTCCAGAACTGTACTTAGAATTATGTTTGTTACTCTTAGGACCTACAAGTATACTCCCAAGAACTTGCAGGAAGACACTGGCGAGAACATAGAGCAACTGGCAATAATAGGTAGTGGCTTATGAGCTCTCACCCGTTACAGAGCGATCACTGGGAAGCCTGCCCACTGATTACCCATTCATCCAGTAATTTACACAAGATTGAGGGACTCTTAGTTCAGGGTTGAAGTTGTATTTATGTCAAGCGTTGAATTATAACAGTACCTGTGGTTAAAGATGCCATGGACCTTTTACAAATGCACATCTATATGCATCCATTTGGTCATTTTTGGGCATCTACTGTGTGGGTGCTATGTCAGGCACAGCCTATTGCGCTGACACCTGACCCTTGGAAATCCCCATCTAGCCACACAGAGTGGTGAAGGTGCTGCCAAAACGGAGGCAGTGTTTGTTTTTGTTTGTCTTAGAGAAGGCATAGTAGACTGGGCAGCCCTTGAGCCTGACTTTTGGCTGGATTAAATATCCCTAGGTAGGGAGGGAAAAGATAAAGGGACGGAACTGTTTCATTATTAATAATAAATTTTGATCTTCGACAATTTCACATGTATGTAATGCAATGTGGTTACTCTCTATCTCTCTCACTTCTCTCCCGCCACTTCCAGGGCCCCTTCTTCCTTACAAATCTCCTCATTATGTGCTTGAAGTTTTGTTTGGTTTCGTGCCTCTTAGAGTTAAACCAGGGTTGCCTGTGATCATGAGTTTTTGAGTACGTTAGATCAGTTGTTCGGCAACAGGCTGTAGCCCTGCGAACCGCTCCCCCATTCACAGCTGACTTGTGGGTGGGTCTGTCTTATATAGCTCCAAAGTTCAATCACAGCTGCTGTGAGTCCCTGACCACCCTGGCAGGGCACTCATCAAAGACGGCATCTTGTGGGACTTTGCTCTTTCTCAGCCATTCTTTCCATGTTCTCTTCTGCAATGTTCCCTGACCCTAAAAGGGTAGCATAAATGTCTTGCTTAGGGATGAGCCCTCAACTATCCTGCATTTTCAGCATCTTGTGTAGCATGGGTCTCTGAATTCACCTCTATTCACTGCAACAAGAGGATTTTCTGATTAAGACTGTTATTAGCCTCCCAGTGTATAAACATGGATATTTAGAAAGTGATTGATGCTATGCCAATTTAACCAAGTAGCAGTAGTAGATTCTTTCCTTGTGCTTAAGAAATCCTGAGTCATGGGTTTTTAAACTGGGTATTTGTATTAATCATGGATTCCCTCCTGTGGTACAGGCCTTACAACCGGTCCCGGAGCCATTGGCCATCTCCATAACAATTGTGCCAATGTAGCAGTGGGCACATTCCGCCTGGAAGGTTGGTATATCATGGATCATAAAGTTGTTAGCTGAGTAACAGCACTGATACTGTTACTGTTCCTGCGGCAGCACCGTAGAGACTATGAAAGTCAGCCAGGGGAGAGAGGAGAGAGAGAGAGAGAGAGAGAGAGAGAGAGAGAGAGAGAGAGAGAGAGAGAGAGAGGACGCTCTCGTTCTAGTTTGAATGCTCTGTATTTTCCTCTCAAGGTGTGAAGTATCTTCAGCAATAGGGTTTTATTGACTAGTCCTGGGCAGGCGATGAGCCGGAAATGCAAGAGCCTATATTCTGGGCTGGTGTCTAGAGCCTCCCTGACAACAGTTCCCATGAAGTAGCTCCCACCTGGCGTTGGGTTTTTGTTTAGTGACCTATTACTTCTAGGGTTGGCATTGTCTAGCCTTCTGGGATAATCTGCTTTCAAACTCCCTTTTATGCTTCTTAATTGGCTTACCAGGTAGTAGAATTTTATGCGGCATGTTCACACGCCCCTTTGTTTTGGTGAAGCCCTATATTGCCCTCATGTCCCGCACTCCCGCACTGCTCTGCTGTTTGAGCACCCCTGCCTCCGTGCTCCAGCTGCCAATCTCCATGTTTGTCTATGTGCCACCGTCCCTTTTCCTGCAAGCTGGCTTCTGAAGACACCCCAAAGTAGACACACAAATCTATGCTGAGGGAAGGCATCCGAGGAACAACAGATAGCACTTGTCTTTCCTGGCCTGAGTTATCTCTAAAGGTACAATTTTGCTTTTCTAGTTTCATCCATGAAACACAGTTTGCTATGCTGAAGATACTACACACCTTGAGAGGAAGATAGAGAGCAATCAAGCTGGAATTTCGGAAGTTTAGTTTTATACCTGAGTATATACCTGTGTATATAAATCACATTTTTATCATCTGTTTATCACTTGATGGACATTTAGGTTGATTCCATTCTTTAGTTAGTTTTTATGTCAATTTGACACAGGCTGGAGTCATCTAGGAAGAAGGGCACTCAGTAGAGAAAATATGCCACCAGATTGGTCTGTGGAAGAAGCTTATGGACATTCTCTTAATTAGTGACTGAGATCATCCACAGGAGATAGTAGTCCCCTGGGTCCTGGATTATATAGTAAAGCAGGATGAGAAAACCATGCAGAGCAAGCCAGTATGAGCAGAACTTCTCCATGGCTTCTGCTTCACTTCCTGGCTCCAGTTTTCACCTTGCTTGAGCTCCTCCCGCTCTCCCCTCAGCACTGGGTGACTGCCTGGAAGGGAAGATGAACTAAACTACTCCGCAAGTTGTTTTTTTATGGTGTTTTCTTATTTTCACATCAGCACAAACCCTACCTAAGACATTACTCGCTATAAATGGAACTTCAGTAAACCTGGATGTGAAGCATCTCTGGTCGGACATAAATTCCTTCAGATGTGTGGCGACAGTTGTATGGCTTGGTCATGTGGTAATTCTATTTCTGGTTTTTGGAGAAACCTTCAGGCTGGTCTCCAAAATGGCTGTGCCAGTTTACACTCCCGCCAGTAATATATAAGGGTTCCATATCCCCACATCCACAAAGCCTTTGCTGTCCTTTGTAGCCTTGATGATAGTAATTCTGACTGGTGTGAGATGGAATTTTAAGTAGTTATCATCTTCATTTCCCTCATAGGGAAGGATAGTGAATGCTTTTCAGAGCATTTCCTAGCCACTTGAATTTCTCCTTGTGAGAAGTCTGCTTAGTTCTGCCTGCCAGTGTTTATTAGCTTGTTTTCTTGGGAGTTTAGTCCAAGAAATTCTTGATTCTTTGTATATTCTAGTTATTGATCCTCTCATAGAATTATAGCTGATGACTATTTTCTCCCAGTTTGTAGGCTGCCTCTTTGCTTGGTTGACAGTTTTCTTTGTTGTGGAGAAGAATTTTAGTTCATGAGATCCCATTTGTTGGTCTCATTTCCTGCTCCACATGGAATCCTTTCTGAAGACCTTGTGCCGACATTGAAGCATACGCCCAACTTTTTCTTCTAGCAGGTTCAGAGAATCAGGTCTTATATTGAGGTCTTTGATGTATTTGGAGGTGAATTTTATATAGGATGAGATATAGGGATATAGCTTCATTCCTTTACATGTTAATACCCAGGTTTCCCAGCATCATTTATTGAGAACGTTATATTTCTCCATTGCTTTACTTTCAGTATCTTAGTCAAAACTCGCATAGCCTTTGTTCCATGACTTCTATACCTGGGTCCTCTATTCTAGTCTATTGATCTACGTGTCTGTATGAGGGCTAGTACCACATTGCTTTTGTTACTATCACTCCAGTATGACTTGAAATAAGGTGTGGTGTTAGCTCCAGCAGTGTTCTGTTTTTTCAGGGTTGCTTTGGCTACCCTTGGTTTTTTTTTTGTTTTTGTTTTTGTTTTTGTTTTTTTTGTTTTTTGTTTTTTTTAGACAGGGTTTCTCTGTAGCTTGGGAACCTGTCCTGGAACTAGCTCTTATAGATGAGGCTGGCCTCAAACTCACAGAGATCGGCCTGCCTCTGCCTCCCAAGTGCTGGGATTAAAGTTGCACACCACCGCCGCCCTTGGTCTTTTGTGTTTCTGTATAAAATTTAAGATTTTTTTCCTATAAGTATATGGAACTCTTAAAGTAAGTGTTCAGAGACAGAAAATGGTATGGGATGCTTGAGAATGACATTCAATAGTGTTGGTGCATGATGTGGCATAAGCCCAACCGGACAGCTGAGGTAGGAAGAGCCCCATCTAGAGCAGGCATCATTTGAACACTAAAGTACAAGATTTGAACCCTCTCTTTATATGTTTGTGTATGATTTGTGTTTCCTTGGGGAAATGGGTGACCCCCTGGGCTCTACCAACTTTCTATCAGACACTGGTTTATAGGATGCCTCAGAAAGGGGGTGAGGGCAGCTCAGGTTAGACTGAGCTAACCTGGATGACAGAAGGCTTTAGAGGTGCACATGAGAAGACTTGACCACTCACTGAAAGCGGCGAATGAGGGAGGAGATCCAAGATAATACAGAGAAACATAGAAATGGGAAAGGCTGGAGACGAAAGATGGTGAAGCTCACAACAGCATTGCAAATACACAGCAATTTTTGCTAAGAGGGAAAAAAAATAAAAGCTTTGCTTCCTAGAGGTAAATGGTTGGTAGTTTCCTAAAGTAGATGTCTCTCGGTGAACAATTTACTGTGCCAGGAAACAGTATTTTTAGGAATGTGTTATGCCTGATTATTTAAATTTTAGGAATTGTAGACAAGATTGTGGCTAGGTGAAGGCATGTAAGTAAAATGTACTCTCTAGAACACTCCGCCCCGCCCTCAGCACTGATGGGGCTGAGTGCAGAGATGGTGCTCCTGGGAGGAGAGCGGCTTGGAATTCTCCACCCAACATCCCTGTCCTGGTGTGGGGGTGCTGGGTCTAGAAGGGCAAGTGAAGGGTGTGTTGCTTTCACCCACAGACTCCCCAGATGTTGCTTTCCTTTGCTCTTTCCTGATTCTGTTCATCGCTCTCTCAGTTCTTGCCTTCTGTTTTTATCTGTTTGTAGTTTCCTTCTTTCAGTTCCTCAGCAATTCTAACCCCGATGCTTCTGCTACCCACTGTGTTTCCAGTCCTCCATCTTGTCTCTTTCCTGCCACCTGCTTTATTTTTCATTTCTTATTATAAAGTACTCCAAGCATGAGGAATAACTGAGACTAAGTGATGTCTCAAACACTTATTCTCCCACTAGAAAATGGTCACAGATGGTAACATTTTCCCTCACTTGCATTAATTTTGTTTTTGAAAAAGGAAAGATAGATTCTCTCTCTCTCATCTATCATCTATCTGTCTGTCTGTCTATCTATCTATCTATCTATCTATCTATCTATCTATCTATCTATCTATCTTCTATCTATCCATCCCTTATGGTCTATGTGTCTACCTACCTACCTACATATCCATTGATATTCCACAAAAGTGACCTATTTTATATATCTCACAGGCTCTATATTGATTCTGTCCTTTTTATTTCTATGTGTGTTTTGATATTATTAGTAGAATATTTATATATATAGTGAGTATTAAATAGTGCTATTTTATACATTTTTATTTTTATGCTGGTAATATATTGTATATATTTTGCAACTGGTTTTTGGCTTAAACTAATGATTTTGAGGCTTATTTATGCTGGCAATTGCAGCTTTAATTCATTTATTCTGGTTGCTGTGTAAAGTCCTTTGTATGTCTATACTACAATTTATTTATCCAATTTTCTCTAAATGAGCATTTAAATTGTTTGCAATTTTTTCTGTAGCACAACAAAAATTGCTGCAATGATCATTCTTGAGCATGTCACCATGTACCAGAAAACTGATCAAATCATACACCAAGGATTGGAGCTGTTAGGTCATGGGCACACTGTCCTTGCTAATGGTTGCCCTGTTGATCTACAAAGGTGAAGTTCTCACCAGCAGAGAGTGTGCTCTTCCTTTCTTTTTAAAAACAATTGATTTATTTTTGTTTTATGTGCATGGAATATGAATATTTTGCCTGCATGTTTGTGTGCCACCTGTGTGCAGTTCTCATAAAGATCAGAAAAGATCATAAAATCTTCTGGGCTTGGAGCTACACACTGTTGTGAGCCACTCTGTGAGTGCTAGGGATCAAACCTGGATCCCCTGGAAGATAAGCCAGTATTCTTGATGGCTGCACCCTCTCTGCTGCCCCAGGACAGTGTGGCCATCAATTGCCTGACTGTGTGCTCTGTCTTGACATTCTTCTCAAGGTCAGCACTACACACGCATTGCAAGTGAAATGGCATTGTCTCCCAGTTTGCATTTCTCTGATTAGTGATGAGATTAAGCATTTCTTCAAAAACATATTTCCAATCCTGGTTTTCATTTATCCAAAAGTTTTTTTTTTTGTGTGGGAGAGATTTTTTTTATTTCATTTATGATAGCTTTTGATGCACAAAAGGTTTTATTTTAATAAGCTAAATAGTCATAATTTCCCTGTATATTTTCTCTCTGATTTCCTTTATGCTGTCTTTGATGGTTTGTATAGTAATCTCTTGAATTTGATTGGCTTGCCCACATGGGTTTTACTTCTGAGATAGTTTTGTGTAAGACAAAAGTGAGTTTCCTGACGGTGTATTGAATGCCTTCTATAGTGCTGCTGCTCTTGTTGAGATGACAGAACTTGGGTGTCACATCATGGCCATTTCTTTCCTTCCACTTCCTTTTTTTTCTTTCCCTCTTCTTTTTCTTCTATGTGGACTTTATTGGTTTGTTTTGTTCTCTGTTGCTTCAATGCTTAGAAATTGCATTTTTTTTTAGAGAAAATTACTTGTTAGTATAAACTAATTCATGTATGTTAAATTATTTTGACATTTTCTTTCTGTGGTTACATTCTTTTTATTTCACTATTATTTTAAGGTCTTATTTTCTGAAGGCCAGCTTTCATTTGACAGAACTCCCTTTGCTTCTGTTTCATACATGGCCTCTTTTGCTTTTGCTTGTTCTTTGTGAACTTCACAGTGTACTTTCTGGGCACTTGATTTAGTTTCTTGATTTAAATGCTTAATTATTAGAAATATTGTGCATGACAAAATTTTAAAATAATATTTTTTATTAAACTTTTTCATTTATTTTACATACTAACCATGTTTTCCCTTCCCTCCTCTCTTCCCATTTCCTCTCCTCTCTTCCTGTTCCCTCAAAATAATATTTTTATTTTGGAGAATTTTCATACATTTATACAATGCATTTTGCAATGCGTTTTGAGGCACTGGGCATCATTTAAATTTTAGTACTATTTTAGCTTCATTGTTCAAGGTTTTAGCTTCTTCTAGTGATTTCTTTTCTAATTTTTTAATCTATGCACATTCAAATGCCCAGCTTTCAGTTTCCAAGCATGTGTTCTTTAGCGTCCTGTGCTTGTTTGAATGAGGTGGAAGGATTGGAGGTGTGGCTTTGTTGGAGGAGTGTGCCATTGGGGGAGATATTCCTAGTCTTTTGCCTCCTACTCGGGGATCAAGACCTGAGCTCTGCTGCCATGCCTTTGTGTACCATCAAGGGCTTTAGCCCTCTGAAGTTCTAAGCCCCAAATTAACTGGTTTAGTTTAGTCATGATTATTTTAGTACATCAGTAAGAAAGTATGATACATACTATAATTTAACATTGTTGATTTGGAGCTTAATTATACTGTGGTAAGAGATTTGGTTCACATACTATAGATTGATTGAAATTTGTCAGGGCATTCTTCTTATTTTACTGTGACAGTGGTTCAGTCTCTCCCTTCTTTCCTCACCTCATATCATTGATTATTTAATCATTATATACATATATAAGATGTGCATTCTTTTTAAGAAAATTATCTGTATGTTTGCATTTATTTGTGTGTCTTTGTTACTATAAGTCATGTCCCAAGGAGACTAGAATAGTCTAGTTTTGGGTCGATGTAGCTGGAGTTACAGGCAGTTATGAGCCACCTGATGTGGGGGCTGGAAAGACGGTACATTTCTTTAGCTGTTGATTCATCTCTTCAGCCCCAAGATATATTTTCTTTAATTGGGGGACCATAAGATCTCTCTATATATTTATATAATATATTATAATACATATTATATAATAATATAATTAATTTAGTGTCAAAAATTCAGTATTCCTACTATTTAAAACTCTGTCATATTTATAACACTGTAAGGAAAGGCATAGCATACAGATCATTGGTTTCTTTTTAATTCTGTCATGATTCGTTTAACTACTACAATACCTTGCTTATTTGGGTTCAAAATAGTGAGTTCAGGCTTCCTTGTTCCCAGTTTTGTGCATATCCTGACTAATTCACTTATTTGTGTATTCGCTCTGTCAGCAAATATTGAGAGAATTTATGGTGGGCTGCTCTTAATTAGGTACCACAGACACACAGACACACAGACACACAGACACACA
>PVIU01025060.1:0-24402 GCA_004026605.1 Ondatra zibethicus
GGTGTGCTCCACCGATCTCAGTGCAGGAAGAGAGAGTGCTGGGGTACCAAAGCCCCACCGAGGAAAGGGCTCTCTAAAGGGAGGTGGGGTGGGGGGTGAGGGTGGGGGTAGAGGTGCAGTGTCCTGTTGAACAAAGAGGCCGGGGGGGTGATCTTGCGGGAGGGAGGGAGGGTTCAGGGTCCTGTGGAACCAAGAAGCCCGCCTGGACCTTACCTTTGTGCGCCTCCGTTCTCAGCGCAGGAAGAGCATCCTTATCCATTCTTTGGTCAAGGGGCATTTAGTTTTTTTCCAGATTCTGACTATGACAAACAATGTTGTTATGAACATAGTTGAGCACATGTCCTTGTGGCATGATTGAGCATCCTTTGATTGAGCAATACCCAAATGTTGTATTGCTGGGTCTTGAGTTATGTTGTTTCCTAATTTTCTTAGAACTCACCATACTGAAGTCCAAATAGGTTGTACCAGTTTGCACTCCCAACAGAAATGGAAAAGTGTTCCTTTTACCCCACATTTTCTCCAGCATAAGGTGTCATTAGTGTTTTTGTTCTTGGCCATACTTATTGTGTAAGAAGGAATCTCAGAGTTCTTTTGATTTGCATTTCTCTAATGGCTAAGAATGTTGAGAATTTCCTTAAGTGTCTTTCAGCCATTTTAGATTCCTCTGTTGAGAGTTCTCTGTTTAGGTCCATACCCTATTATTATTGGATTATTTGTTATTTTGATTACCAATTTCTTGAATTCTTTGCGTATTTTGGGATCAGCCTTCTGTCCCATGTGGGAGGGTGAAGATCTTTTCCCATTCTGTAGGCTTCTGTTTTGTCTTGTTGACCTTGTCCTTTGCTTTACAGAAGCTTCTCAGTTTCAGGAGGTCCCATTTATTAATTGTTTCTCTCAATGTCTGTGCTACTGGGGTTATATTTAAGAAGTTGTCTCCTGTGACAATGCATTCAAGTGTACTTCCCACTTTCTCTTCTTTGAAGTTCAGTGTGGTTGGCTATATACTGAGGTCTTTGATCCATTTGGACTTGAGTTTTGTGCATGGTGATAGATATGGATCTATTTTCATTCTTCTACATGTTGATAGCCAGTTGTGACAGCACCAATTGTTGAAGATTGTTTCCCTTTTCCATTTTATATTTTTTGCTTCTTTGTCAAAAACCAGGTGCTTGTAGGTGTATGGATTAATATCTGGGTCTTCAATTCAGTTCCATTGATCCTCCTGTCTGTTTTTATGCCAATATCAGGCTGTTTTCAGTACTGTAGCTCTGTAATAGAGTTTGAAGTCAGGGATTGTGATGCCTCCAGATGTTCCTTTATTCTTCTGAATTGTTTTGGCTATCCTGTTTTTTTGTTCTTCCACAAGAAGCTGAGGACTATTCTTCCAAGGTTTGTGAATAATTTTGCTGGAATTTTAATGGGCATTGCATTGAATCTGTAGATTGCTTTTTGCTAGATTGTTTTTTGTACTATTGCCATTTTTACCATGTTAATTCTACCTACCCAACAGCATGGGACATCTATTCATTTTCTGGTGTCTTCTTCAATTTCTTTCTTCAAGCATTAAAGTTCTTGTCATAAAGGTCTTCTACTTGTTTGGTTAGAGTTACTCTGAGATATTTTATGTTATTTGTGGCTATTGTGAAGGGTTATGGTACTTTTATTTCTTTCTCATCTCATTTATCATCTGTGTAAAGGAGGGCTACAGATGTTTTTGAGTTAATCTTATATCCTACTACATTACTGAAGGCGTTTATGAGATGTAGAAGTTCCTGGGTAGAATTTTTGGGGTCTCATGTAAACTATTATATCATCATCAAATAGTGAGAGTTTGACTTCTTTTCTGATTTGTATCCCCGTGATTTCCTTTTGTTATCTTCTTGCTCTAGCTACAACCTCAAGAACTATATTCATTAGATATGGAGAGAGTGAACAATCTTATCTTGTTCCTGATTTTAGTGGGATCACTGTGAGTTTATCTCCATTTAGTTTGATGTTTGCTGTTGGCTTGCTGCAATTTGACTTTATTGTATTTAGGTACGTTCCTTGTATCCCTACTCTCTCTAAGACATTTATCATGAAGGGATGTATTTTTTCAATGGCTTTTTCAGCAGAATCTAATTAGATGATCATGTGGTTTATTTCATTTGTTTATATAGTGGATTACATTGACAAATTTACATATGTTGAATCATGCCTGCATCTCTGAGATGAAGCCGACTTGATCATGGTGGATCATTTTTCTGATGTGTTCTTGGATTTGATTTGTCAGTATTTTATTGAGTATTTTTGCATCTATGTTTATGAGTGAGATTGGTCTGTAATTCTCTTTCTTAGTAACGTCTTTATGTGGTTTCAGTATCAGGGTAATTGTAGCCTCATAAAAAGAGTTTGACAATGTTTCTTTTGTTTCTATTTTGTGAAACAATTTGAGGAGTATTGGTGTTAGTTCTTCTTTGAAAAACTTATAGGATTCTAAGCTGAAACTCTCTGGTCTGTGGATTTTTGGGGGGTGAGACTTTTGATTACTGTTTCTATTTCTTTAGCAGTTATAGGTCTATTTAATTTGCTTATCTCATCTT
This sequence comes from Ondatra zibethicus, assembly GCA_004026605.1. NCBI lineage: Eukaryota > Metazoa > Chordata > Mammalia > Rodentia > Cricetidae > Ondatra > Ondatra zibethicus. The sequence continues at coordinate 2,583 of PVIU01025060.1, forward strand.
GATTTAATTTTGGGAAGTGATATTTATCCAGAAAATTATCCATTTCCTTTAAATTTTCCAATTTTGTGTAGTACTGGTTTTCAAAATATGACTTAATGATTCTCTGTATTTCCTCCATGTCTGTTGTTATGTCTCCCTTTTCATTTCTGATTTTCTTAATTTGGATATTCTCTCTCTGCCTTTTGGTTAGTTTGGATAAAGGTTTGTCTATTTTGTTGATTTTTTTGAAGCGCCAACTCTTTGTCTCATTGACTCTTTGTATTGTTTTCTTTGTTTCAATACTAAGATGTTTTTATTACTATAATTCTATAGTAAAGTGAAGTCAGGGATGGTGATTCCTCTAGAAGGTCCTGAATTGTACAGGAGTGTTTTATCAATCCTGGGCTTTTTGCTTTTCTATATGAAATTGAGTATTGTTCTGTAGAAGTATATGAAGAATTGTGTTGGGATTTTGATGCAGATGACATTGAATCTAGATTGCTTTTGGTAAGATTGCCATTTTTACATGTTAATCCTACCTATCCATGAGCATGGGAGATCTTTCCATTTCCTGATATTGTTACAGGAAGGAGCTGCTTGTTCATCCTTGATGCCCGGCTAGCTTAGCCCTGAAATAACCACACAGAAACTGTATTGTTTAAAACACTGCTTGGCCCATTAGCTCTATCTTCTTATTTGCTAATTTTTATATTACTTTTATCCATTTTTATTAATCTATCTATCGCCATGTGCCAGTGGCTTACTGGGTAAAATTCCCAGCATGTGTCTCCAGTGGATCCATGGCATCTCTTTGACTCTGCTTTTTTTCTCCCAGCATTCAGTTCTGTCTTCCATGCCTACCTAAGTTCTGCCCTATCAACAGGCCCAAAGCAGATGCTTTATTAACCAATGAAAGCAATACAAAGACAGAAGGACCTCCTACATCATGATATGTTCTTTAATTTCTTTCTTTAGAGACTTAAAGTTCTTGTCATACAGGTGTCTCACTTGTTTGGTTAGAGTTAGCCCAAGATATTTTATATTACTTGTGACTATTGAAAAGCACGTTGTTTCTCTGATTTCTGTCTCATCCCATTTAGCATTTTTATATAGGAGGACTACTGATTTTTTTAATTAATTTTGTATCGTGCCACAAACCTGAAGTTGTTTTATCAGTTGTTTGAGTTCCCTGGAGAGTTTTTGTTGTCATTTAAGTATTCTATCATATCATCTACAAATAGAAAAAATTTGAATTCTTCCTTTCCAATTTTTATCCCCTTGATCTCCATTTTTTTTATTGCTCTAGCTAGAACTTCCAGGACTATATTGAACAGCTATAGAGAGAGTGGACAGTCTTGTTTTGTCTCTGATTTTAGTGGTATCACTTTGACTTTCTCCCCATTTAATTTGATATTGGCTGTTGGTTTGCTGTATATTGCTTTTATTATGTTTATATATGTTCCTTGTATTCATGATTTCACCTTAGCCTTCATCATAAAGGAGTGTTGTATTTTGTCAAAGGCTTTTTCAGCATATACTGAGATGATCATGTGGATTTTTCTTTCAGTTTGCTTATATGGTGGATTACCTTGACAAGTGTCCATATGCTGAACCAACCCTGCATCTCTAAGATAAAGCCTACATAGTTGTGGGGGGTGATTTTGTCTGTATGTGTGTGTGTTCTTGGATTCAGTTTGTGAGTATTTTTGGATCAATGTTCATGATGCAGGTTTGTTTATAATTCTCTTGTTATGTTGCTTCTTTGTGTGGTTTAGTTATCAGGGTAACTGCAGTCTCACAAAAAGAGTGTGGTAATGTTCCTTCTTATTCTATTTTATAGCATGGATTATTAAAATCCAGAGACAGATTTAGGATTCAAGCTGAAGATCAGAAAATCAAAGTGCCCAGCCACTAGCTCTTACCTCTACCTCAGACCAAAATGGGTGATTCTGCCTCCACAAATCATCAGAATGAGACTGAGACCCTGAGTTCCTGTCTCCTCCTATCTTATATTCCTCTCTAGTGCTGGGCTTAAACATGTTCACCACTACTGCCCAGTCTCTATGGTTACTAGTGTGGCTGCTGGGATTAAAGATGTGTCACCACTGCCTGGCCTGTATGGCTGACTAGTGTGGCTGTTGGGATTAAAAGTGTTTGCCACCACTACCTGGCCTGTATGAATGACTAGTGTGGCTAGCTTTGCACTCTGATAATCAGTCAAGATATTTATTAAAACACAAATATAATATCATTTTACTATTGTGTGGAACAATCTGAGGAGTATTGGTATTATCTCTTCTTTGAAATTCTGGTAGAATTCTATAGTGAAACCATCTGGTTCTGGTTTGATTGGTTAGGAGACTTTAATGACTGATTAAATTTCCTTAGGGATAATAGGTCTATTTAAATTGTTTCTCTGGTCTTTATTTAATTTTGGAATGTGGTGTCTATCCAAAAATTTGTCCATTTCTTTTATATTTTTCAGGTTTTTGATGATTCTCTGGATTTCTACAGTGTCTGTGATTATGTCCACCCTTTCATTTCAGATTTTTTTAATTTTGATATTCTCTCTCTACCTTTTGGTTAGTTTCGATAAGTGTTTGACAGTCTTGTTGATTTTCTCAAAGAACCAACTCTTTTTCATTGAAACAATACAGGTTTCCTTTCTTTCTATTTTATTGATTTAAGTCTTGAGTTTGGTTATTTCCTGCCTTCTTCACCTCCTAGGTGAGTCTGCTTCTTTTTGTTCTAGAGCTTTCAGGTATGCTGTTAGGTCGCTAATGGGAATCCTCTAAATATTTTCTGTGGGCACTTAGTGCTATGAATTTTTCCTCTTAACACTGTTTTCATAGTGTCCCATAAGTTTGGGTATGTTATGCATTCATTTTCATTGAAATCTAAGAAGTCTTTAATTTCTTTCTTTAATTCTTCCTTGACTTAGTGGTAATTCAGATAAGAATTGTTCAGTTTCTATGAATTTGTTGCAGTTTGTGTCGTTGTTGAATTCTATCTTTAACCCACAGTGATTCCATAACATACAGGGGTTTATCCCATTTTTTTGTATTTATTGGGATTTGCTTTGTGAATGCGTATGTGTTCAGTTTTAGAGAATTTCCCATGAGGTGTTGAGAAGAGTGTATATTCTTTTGTATTTTGGTGAAATGTTCTAAAGATGTCTACTTAGTCCATTTGAGTCATAATATCTATTAGTTCCCTTATTTCCCTTTTAATTTTCTGTTTGGGAGACCCACGCATTGCTACGAGTGGGATGTATAGTTCTCCCAATGTTATTGTGTGTTGTTTGATGTGTGATTTAAGCTTTAGTAATGTTTCTTTTACAAATCTGGGTACCCTTTTATTTGAATCATAAATATTCACAATTGAGACTTCAAATTGATGAATGTTTCTTATAATGAATACAAAATGTCTTTCTCCATATCTTTTGATTAATTTCAGTTTGTAGTCTGTTTTATTAGATGTAAAAAGTCTATTTTATTAGATATTTGCTTGCTTCTTAGGTCCATTTGATTGGAAAGGCTTTTCCCAGCCCTTGACTCTGAGTTAATATCTGTCTTTGAAGTTGAGGTATGTTTCTTATAGGTAGCAGAATATTGGATCCTGATTTTTTAATCTATTCTGTCAGGCTGTGTCTTTTTATAGGTGAAATTGAGTCCATTGATATTATGAGATATTAATGACCAGTGATTGTTAATTACTATTATTTTTTGGTTTTGGTGGTGGTGGTAGTAGGGGTGTGTGTGTGTGTGTGTGTATGTGTGTGTGTGTATGTGTGTGTGTGTGTATGTGTGTGTGTATGTGTATGTGTGTGTGTGTGTGTGTGCTTTCCTTCTTTGAGGTTTTCTGGTGTGGATTATCTATTGTCCGTGTTTTTGTGGGTGCAGCTAACTTCCTTGGGTTGGCATTTTCCTTCTGGTACTTTCTGTAATGCTAAATTTGTGGACTGGTATTGTTTAAATCTGTTTCTGTCATGGAATATCTTGCTTCTTCCATCTATAGTGAATGAAAGTTTTGCTGGGTATAATAGTCTGGGCTGGGATCCATAACATCTTTTTGTATGCAAAATGTCTGTCCAGTTCCTTCTGGTTTTTATAATCTCCATTGAGAAGTCAGATGCAATTCTGTTAAGTCTGCCTTTATATGGTTTTGGCCTTTTTCCTTTTAAGCTCTTCTGCTCCTTCAGCCAAATTATTATGTTGCAAGGGGACTTTTTTGGGTCCAGTCTATTAGGTGTTCTGTAAGCTTCGCATATCATCATAGGCATGTCCTTCTTTAGGTTGTGAAAGTTTTCTTCTATGATTTTGTTGAATACATTTTCTGTTCTTTATGCTTAATTCTCTATTTATTCCTATTATGTTTAAGTTTGGTCTTTCCACAGTGTCCTAGATTTTCTGGATATTTTGTGTGAAGAAACTTTTGGATTTAACATTTTCTTTGACTAATGGTTCTATTTCCTCAATTGTATCTTTAATTCTGGAGATTCTCTCTTCCATCTCTTGTATTCTGTTGTTTATGCTTGCATCTGATTTTCTGTTGTTTATCCAGATTTCTTATTTCCAGAATTCCCTCCATTATTGCCTCCATTTCAATTATCAAGTCCTGAATTGTTTTCTTTACCTGTTTGGTTGTTTTTGTTAGCTTTCTTTAAGGGATTTATTTATTTCTTCCTTTTTTGTTTGTCTTTTTCTTGATATTTTAAGTGAATTTCTCATTTCTTCTTTAAGGGACTCTATCACCTTCATGAAGCTGTTTTTAAGGTTGTTTTCTTCTGCTTCATTTGTGTTGGAATGTTCCTGTTTTGCAGCTGTAGAACCACTCGAAGTTGTTGAATATATTTTTCCACTGCCATATATCCATCCCTTCTTCTAATTGGTACAAACCGTGCTTGTATCTCTAGGGTCTCCAGATCTTACAGGGGATGTTTGACTAGGGGGAGAGTGAAGTGTTCAGTGGGTTTGGGTGGCTAAGTGGCTCTTACAGTTTACAGTATACAGTGCGTGGGAAAGGTGGTGGAGTAGCCTGCCATCAGGACTTCTATCTGCTAGCTGGCTGCTGTGACTGTGATAGGAGGGTAAGGGCATGGAATATTCCCTGGTGCTTAGGGCCTAGAGCTTGGGCCAGTTTAGCTGGGAGACAAGTCACTCACCTCTTCTTCAAATTGGTGCAAGTGGTGCTTCTGTCTCTAGGATTTGCTGATCTTGCAGGGGATGTTTGACCAGGGAAAAGCATGAAAGGTTCAGTAGGTTTGGGCAGCGGAGTGGGTCTTGTAAGTTACAGTGCCAATGTGCGGGGATAGTGGTGGAACAGCCTGCTATCAGGACTCCTACCTGTTAGTTTGCTGCTGGGGCTGAGACGGGCAGTAGATTTTCATAAATAGGAAGAGGTAGGTGTCCAATTTCTTTCTTTGGCATATGAATGTACAGTTTCCCCAGCACTATTTATTATGCATATTGTTCATGATTTACTGTTCTTTGTGACTTTGTTGGCAATGAGCTACCTGTATATATCTGTATATATTGCTTCACATTTTCTATTTACTTCTTTCTATCAGTATCATGATTTTTTCTTTCTATATCAGTGTAACAAATTTTGAATTAAAATTATAAAACTTATGTGTTGCTCCTTTTGTGAAAGATTTCTTTAGTTATTAAAGAATTGCTTGTGGCATTACTCATGTATTTAATTATTTGTATTTAATTTTAAACAATTCTACCAGTGTGTTCCATGCATACCAAACACTCTCACATCCTTCTTCTCTATCTCACTCCTTCACCCTCTAACCTCCCTGCAAGTCTCCCTTTAATGTTAATGCCTATGCTTTCCGTTGTGACCTACTGAGATTAAGAAGGGCACCTGTATGATAATCAGTTTGGAGCCTGCTGAACTCATTATTAGCTATACAACTAAAACTGTATTTGTCATCCCTAACAATAGCAATGGATACTAATTAAGAGGCAAAGGCAAAGACTCTGTTAACAACTCTCCCTTCCTCAGCTCATTGTAAATGGGGTCATCTGATTTTGCGAACCTTAGAAATTTGTTTCCTGAAGAATAGTTTTGGTCTTTTGATATGGATATTGCCAAATATATAGGTGGTATAAAAAGTTTCAGAATATTATTTTTTAATATATGAATAGGATACAACTTTTTATCTTGTTTGCTTTTTATTTCACCTGTGTTTAATAATTTTTTCAGAAAAAAATTATCCTTCATTTAGATTTTTACTATATAATCCCTTCATAGCTGTTATAAATATGGTTTCTTTTTACTATTTTCCACGGGAATATAGAAATATCATGGAGTTTTCTCTGTTAACTTTTATAGCTTGCAACTTTGTTGAATTATTCTTTTGCTTTAAAAATATTTTATGGAGTCTTGGATTCAGAAGTTCATGTTACTTATATCTATGAAGAATTTGATTCCTTTTATTTCTCTCTAATTCCTAGTTGTTCTGATACAAAATTTTAATACTATTTTGATTAATAATATTGATAAGAGGCTTGTCCAGAGCTTTTGTGTTTTGTTTCATATTTCAGTTTTTTGAGAAAGAATTTCACTGTAGTTTTGGATCCTGTTCTGGAACCAGCTCTTGTAGACAATGTTGGCCTCAAACTCACAGAGATCTGCCTGTTTCTGTCTCCTGAGTTCTGGGATTATAGGCGGGTGCCACCACTGCCCAGCTAGAATATTGATAACAGGCTTGTATAGTGCTCAGAGAGACAGTATTGTTTATAAATGCTAGGCCAATAGCTCAGGCTTATTTCCATTAATATTAATCTATATTCTACAACATGGAATTACCTCTTTTATCTTGCACCTACTGCTTCCTATATGTGTCTGGCAGGTAACCCTTCTTCTTCTCAGTGTTGGTAGAAAAGCTTTCCCATCTAATCTTATGCTGTTCACCTATTGCCCTTTCAGCTTCTTTATGAAACCAGTCACAGAGACATATATTTACACAGTATAAAGGAATATTCCATGCTTTTTTCTTTTCTTTTTCTTTGTTTTGTTTTTGTTTTTGTGGGTTGTTTATTGAGACATGGTTTACTCTGTTTAGCATTGCTTGTCCTGGGACTTACTCTGTAGACTAGGCTGGCCTCAAACTCATAGAGATCTACCTGCCTCTGCCTCCTGAATGTTTGAATCAAAGGTACCACAGTGTACCACAACTGCCTAACCTTGAGTGTCACTTTCAAGTCCTTTCTCCTTGGCTTCGAATTATACTGGCAATGCTCACTTTCACATCCTTTAAACATTTGTACTAAATAAAATTAGTTATTGACATTATGTGTTGCTTAAACAATAATCTATGTTATTTTAGTGTATAACAAATTAGTATAAATTTATATCTAATTACTTTATATATGTATTTATAAAGAAGATATATACCTTCTTTTGTTCCTTAAAAGCAACAAAATCTTATTATGTCACTACAATTCCAGAATTCCTTTATAATTTGTAGTTGTTTCCCACTTTTCTTCCATTTTTCATAATGACAATGATCTACTACATCTGACATTGTGCCATGAAAATAGAGAGATGTCTGATTTCTTGCCTATCATTGAACACAGTGTCTTTTAGAATCTAGAGTCTCACTTCATGTGATTTTATCAGATAACTGAATGAATTGTTTTAACAAAATCCAAATCAAACAAACACTCTCACTATTTCAGGTTCTTTTTACATTGCTTGACTCAATTATTCTGATTGAAAGCTTACTATGGTAATTCAAAACATGATTCATATGTACCTGTACAGATTTAATGCTGCTTATGAACATTGATAAACTGCTTATAGCATCAATATGAAATAATATATGCTATCAAGTAATAAAAAATTATAAATGCTAAGTAAGTAGCTATCTAATATTAAAATAGTGTTTACAATTAGCTAATAATCAACTTTATAATCAATTTTTATTTCTTTTTTATTTTTTTGTTTTTTCTAGAGACAGGGTTTCCTTGTGTCACAGTCCTAGCTGTCCTGGAACTAGCTCTTGTAGACCAGGCTGGCCTCGAACTCACAGGGATTCACCCGCCTCTGCCTCCCGAGTGCTGAGATTAAAGATGTGCACCACCACCGCCCGACCAATTTTATATTCTAATATTTTCTTAGATGTGGAAAATTTTAGACGTAAAAAAATCCATGAATACCAAAGATATTAAGTATATAAAATTCAAGGTATTAGTCAGTATATATTGTAGGCATGGTATTTATGTTCCTATGCCTTTGAAATAAACTATAGACTCTAGGATCAATTTCAGTTGCAATATTCCAGAGATCTTGCAAATCAACCTCTTAAAAATTTCTATGAACAAACAGGATAGTTGTCTATAAATCCCAATACGCTATTGATTAACTATTTTTACAGTACTTTGAGCAAAAACATCTATAGAAATTTATCATATTTAACCGAGTAATTATAAAATGTATTTTTTGAGTATAATGCTGTTACTTTTTCAGGAATCTTACCGAGAAACAATTGCACAATTTATTGCACTAAAATAGTATTGTACTGAAAGACTATTATGGTAGCCAGATTTGATTAAAAATTTTTAGCATTGGTTCTGGGGCACAAAAGAGATAGAAAAATCCTGGACAATAAAACCACACTAAAGCTATATTCAGTTCTTTAGTGAAATCATCCATTTGGCTTAAATGAAAAGGGAATACACTCTTCTAACTTCATGAAATGAATTAACAAGCCTTCTCTGAAATAGTTATTAACCTCATGACAGATAGTTAATTAGTCCCATACCAAGGGAGGCTAATAATAACTGATGTAGCAGAATTTTTGAATGGATGTTTACTGAAAATGAAACAAAAATACAGTAATTATTTCTTTGTTAGCAATTATCATAAGGTAACCTCAAGTTGCAAGATGAAAGAAGGTGGATTTTAAACATAGCTCTTTTCGCCCATCAGAAATTATTGACAGCAATTGGGAGTCTGCTTAGGAAAAGGGCTTGGCCCAAGAGCTTCCAAAGCAGTTTTCAATTTCTATGTCAAGTTGCAACAAAAGGAAGAATTTTTTTGAGTGATAGAATTGGGAGTTAAAACCAAAACAGAAATATCTACTTGTCTGCATGTGTTGTAAAAAATGATTCCTACATAAAAATTTTGAAATATGTTCATGAAAAATTTCATAGTCTTCTCACTTTTCATATGGGAACAATATTTAAGGAAAATGGTGAAAAAATAATATTTTATTAGTCCTAATCATGGAGCCAAAAACCAAAGAAATCCAAGGTTTTCCATGTTTAATAAAATATATTTCCTTTATCAGGATAAAGAAGTTCACTGTTTTTTTTTTAATCACAGAAAAATATATTTTGTCAAATTATTTTTCTAAGGTGACCATATAGTTCTTGAACTCAATTCTGCTTTTCAAAATTATGTTTACTCAAATTTTTATGTTGAATCAGAATATACATTACTGAAAAAGTATCAATTGATTAAAATTTAAATTTTTTTCTAGATATGCTATATATAGATCTTTAGTGGGATAGCAAAGACATTTTCATGTATACTCATAAAGAGTATAGTTTTATGTTATCATTTTTCTGTGACTTCTCATTTTTTGAAATTAAAATATAATTACAGTATTTACCCTTTCTCTTTCATCACTCCAAACTCTACAATGTATACCCCTTGATGTATTTCAAGTTCATGACCTTTTTCTTTAATTGATTTTATGTAAATAAAATCTGTTCTGTCAGTATAATGTTACTTATACATATATGATTATACAGCTGACCATTGTCTATTTCACAGACAATATTTATGTGCAATACACGTCCTGCAGAGTTTATTTTTATTGTTTGTATGTATATGGTTTGAGGGTTGATGACTCTATTGGACAACCAATACAGTGCTCATCCCTGTTAGAACTTGTGTGATCCTGTGAAAATTCCCCCATTCATGTTGTCATGTCCATTCTTATTACTATTGTTTCAGTCTTGTTTATGCAGCCATTTCTATGAGAGACAATTTCAACAAGTACTTCTTGATATTTTACCTCTTAAAATCTTCCCACAATCTTGTATATCAAAGTTTCTTGAACTATAGATGAAGGAGATTCATTGGGGCTTGAAGAACTAAAATCTCTTTATCTCTTCATTGTTTTCAGTTGTGACTTTTCAGAGGCGGTCTTCATTTGCTATAAAGAGAGGCTTCTTTGATAAGGGTGGCAGCTACATTTATGTATGGGCATAAGGATAATATATTTAGTATGCAGTGAGGAATTATTCTGGTCTAGCAAAATGGCAGTAGTAGATTCTTTTTTAAGGCCCATGACTGTATTAGGCTATTTCTTTTGGCCACCAAGCAGCTCCCAAATAAAGACATGGAGACTTCATGTTAGCTATGACTTCTTGACCTAACTTAGGCTCATATCTAGCTATCCCTTTTATCTTAACCTTTTCTCTTTATCTATGTTTTGCCTTGAGGTTGTTTAACTTCTCATGAGAGAATGTGGCATATTCCTCATTCTCTTATCTCTTCTCAATATTCTTGAGCCTAGATTTCTTCTTCTATTTACTCTCTTTGTCTGCCAGCCTTACCTATTCTTCTCCTGCCTAGTTACTGGTCATTTAGCTTTTTATTAGACCAAGCACTTGCCTTAGGCATGCAAGGTGAAACAGCAACACATCATTTTATAATTAAAGAAATGACGCAAAAAGAAATGTAAGAATCCTTATATGGTTAAACAAATGCATCATAAATAAATGCAACACATCTTTGCATAGTTAAATATTATATAATGCATGACCTCAAAAACTATGAAAAGATGACTAGTTTTCATATACCACTCATTATTTATCTCCTCTTAAGTAGGCCTATCTTTCAAGTTGCCTTAGCTACTTGTCTGTTGATGTTATAAGACAACATGACCAAGACAACTTATTAAATAAAGAGTTTATGTGGCGTTTACAATTTCAAAGTGTTAAAGTCCATGTCCTTCATGGTGATGAACATAGTAACAGGCATTCAGAGGTGGATCTAGAGCAGGAACTGGAAGCTTATATCTCAATCTATAAGCATAAGACAAGGAGATCTAACTGGGAGTGGCATGGGATTTTAAAATCTCAAATCCTGTCCTTAGTGATGCACTTCCTCCAACAACATCACAATACTCTTAATCTTCCCAAACTATTCCACCTACTGGGTACCAAGAATTCAAATATATAGACGTTTAAGTCTATTGTCATTAAAACCACCACATTCATGAGAATTAAAAGTTCTGAGATTAAAAGCATGTACCATCACACCTGAGAAAATTAACAACCATTAATGATTAAAATCCCTGTAAAACTTAAATCTAGAGGAAACATTTCTAAAAGTAATAAAAGCAATATGCAAGGTTATATCCCCAATCATGCTAAATGGAGAAAAGAACCAAAAAACATTTATACCAAAATCAAGAAACAGGCAAGGGTTTTTTCCACTCCTTCAACTATTCTCAGTATAGTAATTTAAATTTGAGGTAGAGCAATATGATAAATGAAGTACATAAAAGGAATATAAGTATGAATTGGAAGAAGATGAAATATCCCTTGAAGATATTACAAATCTATACACAAAGGACTCTAAAGATTCAAATCAGAAAACTCTTATAGTTGCTGAACATTTTTTGCAAATTAACAGGATAAAAAATGACAAAACATAAGTCAGTAGCACTCCTTTGTTTTAATGACAAATATATTGAGAAATATGTCTCATTCAGAGTAACTTTCAAAGGTGTACCTTGAAGTAGACTTAAATAAAGATATAAAAGATATATCTAGCAAAAACATTAGGAGAAAAAATACTGGAAATATTAGAAGTTTGAAAGACCTGTTATGATTTCATGAATGGATAAAATAAATTGAAAATGACAATTCTAGCAAAACAATCTACACAGGTAGCTATCTAGGCAGTCACCTAAGTTCCCTCTATAAAATTGGGTCATCAATCCCTGGCCTACAGGCTTAGAATATTTAACTATGAAGTAGGAAGATTTGAAAAACTGTCCTACCTTGTCTTGGCAAAATTTGCACATTGCTATTTTTTACATCCTTCTCATCCAGTTTGGACAGTAACTGTGAGCAATTGAGGCAAGGCAGTTATTTTGCCCATATGACTAGCTTTTATCATAAAGAAAACAAGTTTACTGCATTTTTTATGTCTCTCACCTTCATTGAAGTAGATCAGTTTTTCCAGGAGCAGACATATCTCTCTGTTATGAAAAGCCTTAGGTTATTACTATATTAATGCCATATTCTGCCAGTTTTTGAAGTGGTTAAAGATCATCTATCTCAATATATTTGTTTATGACCTTGAAAACATAGCTAATATGACTATAAGCTTGACTATTACTGATGATTATTAATCTATTTCTTAATTGCATGTTACACTTTTAAATGAGCTACATAAACACAATATCATAAACAAGAGGAGAAATATAAAAACAGTATAACATAATTAACTTTAAATTTGTATCAATGTATCAAAATCGATACCAATGTAAAATATCTAAGACTAGTAGGTTTTTTTTGTTTAAAAGTAGATTCAATAATTACCTTTTTATCCTATAATTTATTTCCCCTTATTCTTTTCAGAATGAGATATCGGATATCTAATTTCCCCTTTTTAGCTTTTTTCCTGACAATTACAAATAACAACTTGTAACAATCTTTCCCCCCTTAGCTGATAATAAATGCATATAACCCATCTTTTGAGAATGTGTGCATTGTCCTCTAGACTACTTTCTGTTATTTGGAGGTGCTGACACCTTTGAAGTATCATTGAGAAAATCAGGATGTTATTTAATCTTGGCTGGAATATTCTGTGAGGCTGTATCATCTCAGTCAACAGCCTTGAATTTGTTCTGGATGCTGGATCACCTGGGCCATCCATTATATTGGTGTGTGATCCCCTTGACCAGAAAATACATAAACTTTTAAAGGTAACATACATTACAGGTATGGAATATATGGTATGAACAAGTCCATTAAAATTTTGTTTTATGTTTGAGGAGGTAAAATATACATTACATGTTTTGTAGTTCTTATAGATTTCTCTATGTCTGCAGCCAGGAATTTCAGGGGGTCATCCTCAATCAAACCTGATCACCTTTGGTATTTTATGAATCTATAGCCTCTTACTTTCTTTGGAAATAAAGGTTTAATCTCTTCCCCAACGTAACATATCTTTTGACTTAAATGTTGAACACAAAACATTTAAAAAATATAAGTTGGCTCAATATAGAACCTTTTATAATACAGTATCTATTATCAGTTTTTAAACACACTATAACTCATTAAGAGTTCTTTTTCATCTGAATCTGTTCTTTACTGAGCATCTTTAACCTTTTCTATCTGCATGAGCAAAACTTAAACTGTGGGGTAACTTTGATCATGGCATGCTGGTTGCTGTCTCCTCCCCCTTGGTTCCTTGAAAGCCTAGTCTCATGGAGCTACCAGCTCTGGGAGCAATATTTACTGCCCCAAATATGAAAGTTTCTGCATCCACGTCATCACAGAGTAGCATGCCTCCAACTGCTCATAGACATAATTTAAGTGTTTGGCAGCAGGGCCTCTTCAAAAAAGCTGTGCTATTTTTGCCACTAACACTGATCTAGGAAGCTGTCTCTTAAAGGAGCTGTGCCACTGCTTACCACCAGCAAACAAAACCCACATGAAAAAGTGTAGCTAACAAGAAGCCATGTTTGACTCTGTTTTTGTGTGCCTAGAATCCTTTGTCAGATCTTACTTGGAAAATTCTTGCCCCATGTGAGGTGCCATTTGTAGGCAGATGTTTCTGTCCCACTTGCCACCTCTCAAATAACCAACACAGAGGCTTATTATTGCTATAAATATTTCGCCAATAGCTCAGGTTTGTTAACAGCTAACTCTGACATTTTCAATTAACACATATTTCTTATCTATGTTTTGCATCATAGCTTGGTAGCTTTTCTCAGTATGGCATGTACACCTTGTTTCTTTCTATATCTGCTGGTGACTTCTAACTCTGCCATTTCCCTTCCCAGAGTCCTTAGTTTGGTTTTCCCACCTATACTTCCTGCCCCACTACCGGCCAATCAGTTTTTATTAGCCAATGAGATTAATATATATTCATAGTGTATAAAAGTTTGTTCCACAGATTTTCCTCTCTTTGTCTAAATAAAAAGGAAGGTTTTAACTTTACATTAGCAAAATTTCATATATCATAAACAGTAGTTAAGTAAGAATTACAGTTGCAATATCCAGTCCACTTGTATTTGGCAAATTCAGAGAAAATTCTCCTTTATTTATTCTATATTTTTGAGTTCAACATTTTTTACCAAATTTACCTATTATCATAACTAAGTGAATCTGTAACCATATCTATTAGAATATATCAAACTTCTCTATGAAGCAGGAATTTTGAAGTACTATCCTGAATTGCATTGGCAAATTTTAGCATTCTTTTTCTTTTGTGTCTTGCTTGTCCAGTCTAGATGGTATACTGTCAGCAGTCTCTTTAAAGACTTTACTATTTTTAAACTATTTTTCCTGTGACTGTATATACACATTTTGTTTTCATTCTTAAGCCTTTGTGCATTTTTAAACACATTGTAAACTGTTTAGAGTTCTTTTTTCTATTTGGACCTGGTTTTGGTGTATATCTCTAGTTTTTTCTGACTCCATGAGCCAAACCTTAACTTACTAAGTGGATTTGTGCTGACTCCTGACTCTACTATGCTTCAGTCTTGAGAGGCTATTGACTGAAGGAGTTCCCACAGCACTTAAAAAATCATTCTGCAACACCAACAAATTTAACACATCTTTTCTTAAAAAATTTTTATTCTATAACACAGGCATGTGGAGAACAACTACTAGGTCAATTTAAAATAAGTTAAAAGTAGTTATTATGAAGAAATCCTACATGGCTAGATGGCTCTTGCCTTTATAATTGTTTACTGAACAAAAATCTCAGGGTTACTATGAAATAGTTTTTAGGCAGATTTTTCTGTCCCATCTGCTAGCCTCTAAATCATGACATGGAGACTTCTTAATAATTACAATATCTTATCTGATAGGCTTTTTCCTAACTAGCTCTTATAACTTAATTAACCAATATTTGTATTGATCTACATTCTACCACATAGTTTTTATCTCTATCCCATTTTGTGTGTCTGACTCAATCCATGTCTCTCTGACTTCTCAACCCTTCTACCATTTTCTCTGTTGCCCAAATCATGACTAGGAATTGACTGTATAGCATTTTATCTAATTAATCAGAGTAACACATATTCACAATGTAAAGGAATATTCTACAAGAGTACCTAGTTATAAGCTGTTGGTCAGAGAATTTCTACAAGTCCTCTCAAACAATGCATATGCTTTCTATTGTTCTTTGTTACACAGTAGAACTAGAGAAGATTCTATTGCTGAAGATATTGTGATGTGGAACTTCTCTCTGTATGCTGTGATTACCATTGATAAATAAAGGAACTGCTTTGGGTCTATAGCAGAGCTACAGAGGAAAAGAGCTAGGTGGGGAAAACTAAACTGATTGCTAGGAGAAAGGAGGCGGAGTTAGACAGAAGCCATGTAGTCCTGCAAGAGATGTACACCAGAACTTTAACCAGTAAGGCACAGCCATGTGGCAATACATAGATTAATAGAAATTGGTTAAATTAATATCTAAGAGTTAGCCAATAAGATGATAGAGCTAATGGGCCAAGCAGTGATTTAATTAATACAGTTTTGTGAGATTATTTCGGGGCTAAGTGGCTGGGAACCACCAAGTGGCTCTCTCCTTCTACAAATTGGTTTGCCAACATGGTTGCTAAATCCATGTGAGAAAGTTTGAAAAGGAATCCTAGACACGAAAAAAACAGAGTTAAGCATGGTTTGGTAGCAACATTTTCTTGGGTGGGCTCTGTTTGCTAGAAGCAAGCAGAGGCATGGCTCCTTTAAGAGAAGTTTTCCTGATTCAGTGGTAACAGGAAAAAGTGGCAGTTTTGAAATGCCAGCTTTCTGGGCCATGCTGCCTGAGTGACCTCTGGCTCTTTCAGGAGGCAGAGCATTTGGGATGGGGTTTGTAAGCCACATGCTATAACTTGCTTGGAAGCAATGTGGACTGGCTATGTGCCTGGAAGTGGGGTGGTGTGCATGTCTCTCAGAAGCGGCGAGCAGCTCTGCCATGCTGGACTGGGCAAGGCAAGCAGGCAGTAACATATTTCCCTTATCAATGGTGCCACTTAAGTTTTTAAGAATTGCTTAGCATTTTAAGAAGTGCTCCTGGACAGTAAAGAATTTCAGATATACAATAGGACAGATTCAGATTTAAAGACCTTTAAATGAGTGACAGTGTTAGAGAAATGTACTTAGACTTGGGTGAGAGAAGAAAAAGAGTACAAAGAGTTATAAAAAGAAATAATGGATTTTTTTAAAAAATAAAACAAAGTCTCTAAAGAAACAGAGTACAGATAGTCATAGATTAAAGGAGTAAAGATAATAAAATATATATTAAACTTATAGAAAAAGTAATAGAATAAATACAAGCCACATAAAAACAGAAAATTCACAAGTCAGGATTGTGTATTTTATTGAGATCTCTTTGAATTTTTTGACTGCAGAGAGACATTTGATTCTAGGGACTGCTAAGCTAAGCCAACATATATATTTCAAAGGTATCTTGAATTTAAAATTTGAGTCTAAGGATATGTTGCTTTGGAAAAGAGGTTCTTCTTTTGTTTCCACAGAAGATGAGAACCTGCTCATTGCTTCTAGACTAATATAGTTTGATGGACCAAGAGCCCCTGAAAGGTCGCCTTAACACATCTCAAAAAAATTACTTTGCCCAACAAACAGCAGGAAGAAGTTTGGACAGAACTATACCCATATTTCCAAAAACTTGTCTATAAATGTTTCCTTACATTTAAATGGGGATATTCTGTAGAGATTTTTATTGGTATGAATCTTGATTTATTGAAACAAATTTAAGATCAATTTTGTCATATATATATTTCTGCTCTTGATTAAGGTTTTGTGATTGTGTAGCTCATTTAAAAATGTAATGTATAATTAAGAAATAAAGGAAATAGAGTCATATATATATATTTCTGCTCTTGATTAAGGTATTCTGATTGTGTAGCTAATTTTAAAATGTAATATATAATTAAGAAATAAATGTAAATAGAGAATCATCTATAATAGTCAAGCTTGTAGTCATGTTAGATTTTCTAGATGTACAGAGAAGTAGTTAAGATAGATAGGGATTCTTCAAATCTTTCAAAGACTACAGAATATAGCATTTAAAGTGTTTTAAGAACTTAGGACTTTTCATGACAATGAGATACATCTACTCCTGGCAGCACCAATTACTTCAAGAGGAAGATGGGCATCGAAGAGGCTCCTTATGGAGTTGGATAGCCATTTTGGCAAAAAAAAAAAAAACTACTCTTGCCTTGACTGCTTGATTAGCTGAACATACTGGACCCACAGAGAAATGACTGCTGAACTTGCCTAAAGGTGAGATGATCCGTTGGGGTTCCTGCTTCATGAATGAGTTGGCTAGACATTCTGCAGAATACAGAAGAAAGTGACTGACAAACTTCCAATATAGGTGGAATTGTCTTTGAAATTTCCTGCTTCATGGAAAAGTATGCCGGATACTATGGGCCTGTAGTCTGAAGATGGATGCCCCAATGGTACAGAAGAACTTTGGTGACTGTCCAGGCAGTGAGATGTCTCTCTCAATTCTAGAGTTTTGGAAGTTGCTTACAATGCATTTCCTGTTTTCTTTGGTAATATTATATCCTTCTGGAGTCTTTTATGGAGTTGAAGAATTTATAGTTCTAGTTTTCCTTAGTTATGATAAAAGATATAATAGATATAAATATTGCAACTATAATTCTTGCTTGATACCTGTTTTGTTATATGTAATTTTACTATGTTAAAGTTAAAGCCTTCTTTTTTATTTAAACAGAAAAGGGGAGGTAATTTGGGATTTACCTCTGTATGCTGTGATTACCATTTCTAAATAAAGGAACTACTTTGGGCCTATAGCAGAGTTATAGGGGAACAGAGCTCAGCAGGGAAAACTAAACTGAATGTTAGGAGAAATGAGGATGACTTAGAAGCCATGTAGCCCTGCCAAAAATGAATGCCAGAACTTTAGCCAGTAAGCCACAGCCATGTGGTGATACACAGATTAATAGAAATTGGTCAAGTTAATATGTAAGAGTTAGCCAATTAGAAGATAGAGCTAATGGGCCAAGCAGTGATTCAGTTAATACAGTTTTTGTGTGTTTATTTTGGGTCTAAATGGCTGGGAACCAACAAACAGCTCTCTCCTCCTACAATATTACATATTGTGGTTACAAAATATAGAGAAATCAACCTTTATGTTGGAATCTACTTCACAGAAAAATAGCATTCATCATAACATAAAATGTTATGCCACCTGCAGGGATGATGAAAGCATATGTGGTTTTATCTAGTTATGAAATCTACAACTTCAAGGCCAATCTGTCATGTAAGATATGCTGATCTGTCCATAGTGGCATGGCAGTTAAGGGGGTAACAAATAAGTCTGAGTTTCAATTTGAATACCTTTCTACAGAAGGAAATACATGACTAGTACTTTAATCCTAATCAAATACCTGTGGCTGTGGAGGTCATTTCTCCTAGGTTGGAGCATACTATTATTGTTTTATTAAATGGTATATAACCAAAATACATTCTAAATGCTTAAATTTATACCCATCAGTAAGTGATAGTCTCAACCTTACTCAGAGAAACTTCTTTCTACAGTGTGCATTAGTAAATTCATGGATTCTTGCTTGCTCTGGGTATGAGAATAAGTTGAGAATAGGATTAAGAGGAACATTTATACCATCTCCTTTAATGTTGATAAAATATCAAGGGATAGATATTAGAAAGAGAGTGATGAGGGACTGTTTCTGCACTTAAGAGCACTTGTGTGACTGTTCTTCCAAGGGTCAGGATTCAACTCCAGACATTCAAATGACATCTCCCAACTGTTTATAATTCCAATTCCTGAAGATCCAACACCAATTCTGACCTCTGGCAATACCAGGCACACAAACATACACACAAATAAACACAGAACTGCCTAACTAACTAACTAACTAACTAACTAAATAAATAAATAAATAAATAATAGAGAAAAAGTATGGTAAAGGACTATCAAATGTTATCCTCATGTACATATTGCAAACATGATTTTACATTCACTTAGTATCTCCCCTTTTCCTCAATCTATCCAGCATTTGATAAACACTAGTTTTTCCTCTTGTTTATTCCTAAAACATCAAATTACCAAAATTCACTGGTGGATATGTCATAAAGAAACTCACTGTTTTAATTAAAAAATAATAACAGTATGACATTTTTTGCATGCCAGCAAGAAGAAAAAGTGTTTTCATGGTACAAAGCTAACTTATCATTCTACCTTCTTGCAAGAGAGTGTTTGTGTAGCAAGATTTCCCCAACTGGGCAAATAACAATGATTTCTATCTTGATCTTCCAAATCTGCAAAACTGTAAAATAAAAGCAATTGGCAAAATATCTGATACTTATCACTAAATATAAATATTTAAAAGGAAGATCCTTTAAAATTTAATGTCAATGAACATTTAAAACATAATGCTAAATGAAATAGCTAATTACAAATTTATAAATGAAATATAATTCTCCTCACATATGAGAACTTAAAATGCTAAAATCCATGGAGACAGAAAGTAGAATAGTGGTATCCACAAGGTGCAGAAAAGAATGAAGAATTATGTTCCATTGAACATGGAGTTTTAGTTTTGAAAAATTAAAATATCCCAGAGTGAATAGTGGTGCTAATGGTTATACAAAAATGTGCATATGCTTACTGTCAATGAGCTTAAATATTTTTGTTGTAAGAGGCATGGGCCACTTTCCCAGTGCCCGGCTAGCTTAACCCCTGAAATAATTACACAGAAACTGTATTCATTTAAAACACTGCCTGGCCCATTAGTTCTATCCTCTTATTGGCCAACTCTCACTCTTGATCTAACCTATTTCTATTAATCTGTGTTCACCACGAGGTTGTGGCTTACTGGGACTTCTAACCAGCATCAGTCTCAGGCAGGAGAAACATGGCCTGTGCCACACTTCTCTTCTTCCCAGCATTCTGTTCTGTTTACTCCGCCCACCTAAGGGCTGCCCTATCAAAAGGCCAAGGCAGTCTCTTTATTAACCAATGAAAGCAACCCAAATACAGAAGGACCCCCTACACCAATTCCCCTTTTCTGTTTAAACGAAAAAAGGAAGGCCTTAACTTTAACATAGTAAAATTACATATAACAAAACAGTTATTAAGCAAGAATTACAGTTACAGTATTTATATCTATTTTATCTTTTAACATGAAAAAGGAAAACTATAACTATTTATCTATTCTTCAACTCCATCAAAGACTCCAGAAGGATATAATATTACCTAAGTAAACAAGAAGTAAGCAACTTCCAAAACTCTAGAAATGACAGAGACATCTCACTGCCTGGACAGTCACCCAAAGTTTTTCTGTACCGTTGGGGCATCCATCCTTCAGGCCCATATTATCCAGCAGACATTTCCATGAACCAGGACAATTTAAAGACAGTTCATTCACTTTCTTTTGTACCCTGCAGAATGTCTCACAGAGTCTTTTATGAGTCAGGAACCCCAAAGGATCATCTCACCTTTAGGCAAGTTCAGCATGTCCTCTCTGTGGGTTCTGCATGTCCAGGTTATGCATCAGCCATGCAAGAGCAGTTTCTTGCCCGAATGGCTAATCAACTCTATAAGGAGCCTCTTCGATGCCCATCTTCCTCTTGAAGTAGCTTGGTGCTGCCAGGAGCAGACATATCTCATTGTCATGAAAAGCCCTAAGTTATTAAAACATTAAATGCCATATTGTGAGTCTTTGAAAGATATGAAGAATGCCTATCTGAAATATATCAATGCACATCTAGACAATCTAACTAACATGACTACAAACTTAACTATTATAGAGATTATCTATTAATCTATATTTCTTTTTTTTTTATTTCTTTTCTAAATATTTATTCTTATGTCCCCAGGTAAGTACAGCTCTTACCTCTCAACAGATAAACTTCTCTTGCAATAATCAGACACCATCACAGAAAAGTGTACATGATCAAAATGCAGGAAACAAGTGATCCTGCGGTATGCAATCTCAAATGATTCATCTAAAACACACATTCCTGCACCTAAGACTCGGGGAGCATGATGGAAGAGGGAACAGAAGACTGTAAGGACCTCATGAAAGGATGTTTGCTGTGAAGTTTCAGCACTTAGAAATGTCAGAGGTGCTGCAATGACAATGCATCAAAAACATGGCTATCTGAATAAGACATCACCAATAAACAAACCTAAACAAGGACAGGATCCACACACATGCTAGCAATGAACGGGGAAAGCTCAAAGACCCTAATCCTAAAGGAAGAACTTGAGGCTATATATATATATATATATATATATATATATATATATATATATTCTATTCCTATATCTCTTTCTTGTGCCTTTTCTTTTTTTTCCATACATTGTTTTGTTTTATTTTTTCCATTCAAGAACATAATTAAAGAAATATTTTTTTCCTTTCTTCCCCTTCTCCCAGTCCCCTCCCACTACCTCCCCACCCCTCCTCCCTCCCCCTTCTTCCTTGAAAGAGGGCATGGTGCCCTGCCCTGTTGGAAGTCCAAGGCCCACCCCCATCCCTCCTGGCCTAGGAAGGAGTGCATTCAAAAAGACTCGGTTCTCAAAAAGATAATACATGCAGAAGAGATAGGTCCTG
>PVIU01025061.1:0-11012 GCA_004026605.1 Ondatra zibethicus
CAGGGGTCTTCTTACTCTCCCTACATAGCCCTGATGTCAGCTCACCCACAGGGGTCTTCTTACTTCTCCCTGCATAGCGCTGATGTCAGCTCACCCACAGGGGTCTTCTTACTCTCCCACATAGCCCTGATGTCAGCTCACCCACAGGGGTCTTCTTACTTCTCCATACATAGCCCTGATGTCAGCTCACCCACAGGGGTCTTCTTACTTCTCTCTACATAGCACTGATGCTTTGAAATCTAATTTGCTCATTTTGTGTTTCCTGGCAGCTTGCTGCGCCAGAAAAGGCTCTTTGTTTTCTGTCATATAGCAAATGTGCTGCCATTTTCTATCTTAATCTGGGCTTTTCATCCCTTTTGGAACTGTGGCAACCATGATACCCAAATGAGCAGAATCAAGAAGCTTGTTCTTAGCCAGGGAAAGAAATGTAAGATGAACTTTAGAGTCATCATACCTGTTCTTATAGAAACAGGGTATGAGAGGGGGCTTATGAAAGGGAGAAATGTCCAAGTAGTTATAGTGGTATATTATTTGTGTTTTAGTAAGTAAAGCTTACCTGAAGATTAGAGAGCAAAGCAGCCATATAGGCCAGGGAGTGGTGGCACACACCTTTAATCCCAGGACTCAGGAGATAAGGAGTTTGGACCTCTGTGAGTTCAAGGACACCCTTGGCTACAAAGAATGAATCTGTCTAAAAGAGAAACAGCTCACACAAAGGTGATCCCAGCAGAGGCGATCACACATCTTTAGTCCCAGCACTAGGGAGGTGGAGATAGGAGCAATATGGCTGGGTGGAGAGAGGAATTGAAAGGGGAAGAATCAGGAACTCAGTGAAGTGTGGAGTCTGAGGTTTGGCAGTTTGAGGATCGCCTCTTTGGTCTGAGCATTGGTAGAGGTAAAGGTCTCTCTAGTGGTTGGCTACTTTGCTTTTCTGATCTTTAGGTTGAACCCCAATATCTGTCTCTGAGTTTTTATTATTTGTGCTACAGTAGTCTTCTGGGAACGTACAGACATTTCCTGGGGGAATCTAAACTCTGCGTCTAGCCGGGTGGTGGACGCCTTTAATCCCAGCACTTGGGAGTCAGTCCAGACCGGTCTATGGAGCAAGTTCCGGGATGGCCAAGGCTACATAGAGAGAAACCCAGTCAAAAAAACAAACAAACCAAACAAACAAAAACTCTGCTTCTTTTCCCTCTGCTTTTGGGCCTTCTTAGTTGTTGCTGTGGCAACTGGCATGGGTCTAGGGCATGCTAGTTTGCAGTGGGGTTATGATGGAGTTGGAGACGGTCATTTATGTAGTTACCCCACATGCCATATTAGATGCAGTAGTTTTGATCAGTTCTGAAGAGGGATTCTGGTCTTCAAGTATCCTGTCGTCAGAGATAGACAAGTGCAGCTAGGGTGCTGGGTGGAGGCCGAGGTTCAAGGTTGATTGTCTTTCCTCAGTCTCTCTCCATCTTATTAGTATTTTTAAAAGTTATGTGGTGTGTGTTGAAAGGTATATTCACATGCATGCAGTTTCTGGCAGATTCCAGAAGAGGGTGTCAGATCCTCTGGAGCTGTCCACCTTATGTTTTTGAGATAGTCTTTCATTGCAGCTGGAGCCTACTGCTTTGGCTAGTAGACATTGAGAGCATTAGTGTCTTAGGTTTTCTAGTGCAGCGACGAAACACCGTGGCCATAAAGCAAGGAGGGGGGAAAGTGCTCATTCGGTTTACACTTCAGCTTTGCTGTTCATCACTGAAGGAGTCAGGACAGGATCCTGGAGGCGGGGCTCATTCAGAAGCCACAGAGAAGTGCTGCTTACTGGCTTGCTTCCCCCTGGCTTGCTTAGCCCACCTTGTTTTAGAAGGCAGGACCAGCGGCCCAGGGATGGCACCACCCACCATGGGCTGAGCTCTCCCCATTCATCACTAATTGAGAAATGCCTTACAGCTGGATCTGGCGAACACATTTCCTCAGCTGAGGCTTTGTTCTCTCTCTGATGACTCTCTGTTGTGTCAAGTTGACACATGAAACTAACCAGTACTACTTAGTAGTAAACGATATCAGGGAAGGAATATCCGCTTCCAGGAGTAACAGGATCATTCAGTCTAAGTATGGCAAGCCTGGTATTGTAAATAATATATCCTTCATGTTTGTTTGTTTTATAGCCAAGGTTACCACACAGAGGTGAAATAAGTCAGCTTCATTCTTTCCTACAGAGCTAAGGAGGGAAACTTGAGATTCATATCAATTATTCCAAGCTCTTTCTTGTCGTCTCACTGTCTGGGAGTCTGGCTTGTTTATGAAGTTAGAGGTTCAGAGTGTCTGGGAATGGCCCATTCCCTTAATAATTCCCTGGCGAAGGCAATAGCAAAATATCTGGGCAGCAGATAGTATCAGAAGAAGCAAAACTTAACCACCACCCAAAGCACCCCCTTTGTTCTCCCTTGGTTTTATTTCTCTTACATATATAGAAATTTACATAGCATAGGTGTGAGTCCCTAGCAGATAACTGGTGTGCATGGCTCTCTTGTAAAACTGTCCATGGCTGTTCATTATAGAGCTCTGTTTCTCTCTTTATTCCCTTTTCTAGGCAGAAGAGTCCTGTAAATGCAATGGCTGGAAGAACCCCAACCCTTCTCCCACTCCACCAAGAGCAGACCTCCAGCAAATAATCGTTAGTCTGACTGAATCCTGCCGGAGCTGTAGCCATGCCCTTGGTAAGTCCCCAGATCAGCCTCCCAAAAGGGACTAAAAACGTACTCTACCACATTTAGCAACATTTACTTAATTTATTTTGTGTGTGCGTCTGTGTACCATGTTTGTGTAAGAGCCTGTGGCGGACAGAAGAGGGTATCAGATTCTTTGGGACTGGAGTTATAGATGGTTGTGAGCTGTCATGTGAGTGTTGGGAATCAAACCCAGGTCCTCTGCTAGAGAGCTAGCGCTCTTAACCAGCTGAACTTCACTCCAGTCTTCTTAACACTAGTCTTAGGACAAATCTCCTCCACCCCTTTTTGGTGCTGAGAATGAAACCAGGGCTTTGCACATATAAAGCACATGCTTTGACACTTAACTATGACACCAGCCCTAGATGAATTTATCTTCATTTTCTTACACACACACACAACACACACACACACACACACACACACACACACACACACACACCTCTAGCTGCCTTTCAGGTCTCATTGTGTAGCCAACCTGGTCTCAACTTCATGATGTTGTGCTTTATCCCTTAAGTGCCAGGATCACAGATATGTGCAAATTCTGTTTCTGATCAAGTTCAGTGGGGAACTGGTTGTTCTTAGATAACAGCATTTTGGTTATCTAATGTATTGTACTTGTCTGCCCATGCTAAATAAGCCTGCAAGGACCGAGCATTGGACAAAATGGCATCACCAAGTCCTCCCTTACTGCTATGCACCATCTGTAAAAGGATGGCATTGTTGGCTTTGTCTTTCTCTCACAGTTTGCTGTTGGTTCAAATGGTGCAGCCCCACCTCTGAGGTCAGCCCCCTGTTAAGCTGAGTCTGATGTTTTGTTTTGTTCTCTGCTAGAGGGTATTTCAGTATTGATATTTCACTACTTGCAAAACAAAGGAGTAGACAATGACGATCTTCACTGGGAGTGGCTGCACTAAAGCACTCCTCAAAAGGAAACAGAGCTGAGATCTCACAGGAGAATCAGCACACTAAGTGCATCCTTGTGCTGACTGACTTGGTGTCAAAAGTAATCTAAGATGTGATTAAAAGAAAAACACTTTCATTACAAAACATCTTGTTTGAAGCTGTAGGCTGTGTTAATTATTTTTAAACAGTGCAAAGGAAAGAGTTCAAAAGTACCAGAGATGTCTTAGCTTATAATATGCCAATTTTATAACCCATCTGTGGGTTAATAGACTGGGTGCTCTTTGAATTGAATCACCCGGGAAACACAATGCACTTGATCTATGCCTGGGCTGTGGTTGTACCATTTGAAAAAAAAATTTTTTTCTTCTCTAGCTGGTAATTGTGTGGTTCTGTGCATGTAATGCATGCCAGAATTGGTATGAGTGACAAACTCCAGCTGACTTTGTTTCCCTTCATGTCTCTGAACAAGCTTTGGCAGAAGATACCCTTCTTTTTCAATACGTAGCGAAGAATCGAAAAATAAGTATTCAATTATTTTATTCTATTTAGTTTTTTTGGTCCTCAGTGCTAGAAATCTAGCTGAGGACATTGTTTCAATTATAAGTACTATGTCACTGAACTATTCTCCAGCAGTGTGTACTTGTATGCGCACACATGCATGTATGTGTGTATTTGTATAGCTCCATGCCTTTTATACTTTATACTTGCAAATTGACACCTGAAATTAACCTGTGCATACATTAAGATGTACCTTGAAATTAAGTTAAAAGTATGTTGTAAAATAGTTACTAATTTGAGTTTATTTTATTTACTTTCTGACAATTCATGCATGTGGACATATTTTGTCATATCCAATCTCAGCTCTACCCTCAACTCCTCTCATCTCCTCCAACTTCCATGTCTCTCCTTCTCCTCTGTAACCTACTGAGTGCAGTTAGTGCTGACTGGAGCAATGTTAAAAAAAAAAGTTCTGTTTTTATAGCCTTATTTATATTTAAAGAACTAGGTGCTGGACAAGATGGCTTAGTGGTTAAATAATTTTTGTACAAACCTGATGACTTGAGTTCAGTTCTTGGAGCCCATATGGTAGAAGGAGAGAACTACCTTTCCAGAAATTGTGCACTGACATGCACACGCTCCCACGCACAGCAATAAAAATCTACTGTTAAGAAAAGGGGAGCAATTTGTTGTTTGCGTGGAGTTCTGTCTGTCTTAGCTCAACCCTGAGTTCTACTCTCAGAGGATCTTCATGGAAAGTAGCCCTTCCCAATGGCAGGGACACCATGGCCTTCCTGAGTATATCCCCATTTAATTAGTTTAGAAAACAGAACAGTGTAAAACAACCTTCCTAACGCTGCTACTCTTTAATATGGTGACCCCTAACCATAAAATTATTTTTGTTGTTAGTTCATAACTGTAAATTTGCTACTGTTACGAATCATAATATAAATATCTGATACTTAGGATATCTGATATGTGACCTCTGTGGAAAGGTTGTTTGACCCCCAAAGAGGTCACGACCCACAGTTTGAGAACCACTGCTTTACAGGAAAGAATACATTTTGATTTATTCCTTTTTGTTAGCGATAGGGTGCTTCCTGCTTCAGCTTTCCAGAAGCCATTGCACTGGGAGTCCCCCACTCCTCTTCCTAGACAGCTTGCTTAAGCGGAAACATCTGTACATTTTCAAGAACTCTTAGGATTCTTGCTGGAATGCTAGCTTATTCGTTTGTCAGGGGTCCAGAAAATTGTTTTGTGAGATTACACTATCCTCCCCATGCTTACAAAATGCAATCATAGAAAGTTGCTGACACACACCATCTAGTTTAACAAATACCTTGGACACATTGCCCACGTAATGATCATTAACATTTGTTTATTTTGGTTTATCTAACTCCTACCACTTCTCCTCCATCTTTTATCCCCTCACCTCCACCTTTTGGGTATTTTAAGCAAGTTCTCTGGGCATTTAATCTCACCTTATGCATACAGATTACTTCTCTCTTTCTCTGACTCTCTCTCTCTCTCTCTCTCTCTCTCTCTCTCTCTCTGTTTGTGTGGACATGGGCATGAAGATCAGAGATCAACTCCAGTGTCCTTCATCAGGAACACCATTATCTACTTCGTTTTTTGTTTGTTTATTTTGTTTTGTTTTGTTTTGGAGACGCTGTCACACTGTGTACAGCTGGCCCAGAACTTTATGTAGACCAGGCCGGCCTCGAACTTGCAGAGGTCTGCCTGCCTCTACCTCCAGAGTACTGGAATTGCAAGGTGTGCACCTCCTGAGCTACCTTGCTTTCTTTTTGACATAGGCTCTCTGGTTGACCTGGGCTACCCCCAGTTCTGAGAGTATAAGCCACCACACTCTGATGAGGAATGCTGTTCCTTGTTCTTCAACCACTAGCGTTGAATACCATCAGTTGGTATTGTCGCCTTCTTTCTTTTTCTTTTTTTAATACTTTTCATAGTTTATTTAACTTTTATTTTATGTACATTGGTGTGAAGGTGTGAAGTGTCAGATCCCCTGGAACTGGATCTTCAGACAGTTGTGAGCTGCCATGTGGGTGCTGGGAATTGAACTGGGGTCCTCTGGAAGAGCAGTCAGTGCTCTTAACCACTGAGCCATCTCTCCAGCCCCAGTATTGTCATTTTCAGTGCAACTAAAAGTTCTTTGTTATTGGATATTATGTTCATCTTTTTATCTATCTGCTTTCTAAGGAAAGTAGAGGTAGCTTCTAAAGTCTTGTTTTGTAACCACTATTCTCATGCTTCAGCTCCTACTATTGAAATGACAGACACCAGGTCGGGGGGGGGGGGGCACCTTTTATTGTTTTGTTTGCTTGAGGTTGGGTTTCACTTAACCATGGCTGGCTTTGAACTTCTCATTTTTCTGCCTCCTCCCCAAGTTTAGGGTTTGAAAATGTACACAGTGACACAGTGACACCCAGCCACCTTTGAGTTTCAGCTCGACTGCAAGTGAACCCAGCCAGCGTGCAGGTTGTGGGCCAGGGTCAGAGGCTGGGCCAGGCCGCGTGGCTTTCCCGCCTTCCGTCCTCCTCCTGCGCAGCACCGTTTACTGAGGATCGCTTCATGCCCTCCCTCCCCAGCTTCAGATTGGGTTGCTCATACCCTATGCCTTTTTTGTTTTCCTTTTTGCTGGGGAATTCTTATCTTCCCAAGCCTACAATGCTAACAGATAAAGCTATCTCAGAAGTCTGCTGGAAACTTCCCTGTGTATAATTATAAATTCATAGCTGTTGTTTTTCTGAACTGTGATTCGGGGCTGCTGACCTTTGCTTGCAGTTCAGAATATATTTAATTCCTTGGGTAAAATTGGGTCTATTCCTCACTGACAATATCAAATTGCATGTTTTAAAGAAGAGAGGGGGCAAGAGGGTGAAATGGCAAGAGAGAGGACTAACTGGCTTTACTGAGTGGCATTGGCCCACAGATAAGGTCTTGTAGCTTAGACTCGGTAAGTGCAGTGTTTAAAACTGGGCCCTGTGTGCCTAACAGCACTTGAAATGTGGATCATTGATAAAGTGTAAAATGCATAAGTTGATGGTGGACTACAGCAAGGATGTAAAATAGATACAATTGTCTTAGTTACTTTTCTATTGCTGTGATAAAAGGACTGTGATAAAGGACTAAGGAAACTTAGAAGAAAGCTTTTAATTGGGCTTACAGTTTCAGAGTGTTAGAGTCAATGAGAGTAGAGTGACAGCAGCAGGGACAGCTGGGTGCTAGCATCTAGATTTGCAAGGAGGAGGCAGAGAGTCTTTTGACCACCGCCTTCCCCCAACTGGTGACGTATCTTCTCTAACGTGGTCACACCACCTAATCTTTTCCAAGCCATATACCAACTGGGGACCAAGTATTGAAACATCTGAGCCTATTGGTGGCCATTCTCTTTCAGATACCACAGTAACTTTCAAATATGGAGTATATAACAATAGTAATTGTTTGATATATATTAAGTTAAATATATGATTAAAGTGGACTTTGTCTACATTTACTTTTTAATGTTTGGGGGGCATGGTGTCAGAGTCAGGGTTGGACCATGCATCACACATGCTCTACACTGATATATCCCCAGTGATGCTTTTTTATTTCAAATATTTACTTACTTATTGTGTTTGCATATTTACGTGCATGTGTAAGAAGAGAAGAATGTTCAGAGTAGGCCCTCACCTTTGCTTTACTGAGGTGAGGTTCTGTTATTTACTGTAGTTGCCTGAGGGCCTCAGGTCCAGGCTTGTGTGAAGCCAGCATTTTAACCTGTGGAGCCATCTCTAAAATACTTCTTTGTTCTTCCTGTACCTTCATGTTTGACTGTTGGTTTATTTTATTTTAAAACAGGGTCTTTTATTTATTTTTTTATTTTTATTTTTTGGGATTTTTCGAGACAGGTTTTCTGTAGCTCTAGAGCCTGTCCTGGAACTAGCTCTTGTAGACCAGGCTGGCCTCGAACTCACAGAGATCCACCTGCCTCTCCCTCCCGAGTACTAGGATTAAAGTCGTGCGCCACCACCGCCCAGCGATTTAAACAGGGTCTTAGACATCTTAGGTTGGCCTGGATTGCCTGAACCTGTTCTGCCACCTGACTTCTCTTTATCATTTTCATTGCAGTTATGGGGACATCTAAATCGGAATGTTGGTTCCTGTGGGTAATCTTCTAGTGAGCTCTGACTCTTGGACTTCCTTTATTTCATTTCAAATCTGTGATTATGAAAGAGAAACATGGTTTTTTGGTTTTGTTTTTTTTTTTTTTTTTTTTGAGACAGGGTTTCTCTGTAGCTTTAGAGCCTTTCCTGGAACTAGCTCTTGTAGACCAGGCTGGCATCAAACTCACAGAGATCCGCCTGCCTCTGCCTCCCGAGTGCTGGGATTAAAGGCGTGTGCCACCACCGCCCGGCTGAGAAACAATTTTTATATGATCAGCCTTTGCCCATTAGTCTGTTAACAGTTTTCATTGCATGCATTAATTTTCTAGCCTTCCCCCTTCGTTTTTCTAAAGAGAAAAACTGACTTTAGGCAGTGTGGTAGCACATGCCTTTAAACCCAATACTCAGGAGTCACCTGTAGTTAGGTCTCCGTGAGTTCAAGGTCAACTGGGCCTACTTATTAAGTTATAGGCCAGCCAGAGTTACATGATGAAGCCCTTAAAAACAATAACAGCAGCAGCAACAACAACAAAACCCCAAAACTAAAAACCAAAAAATGGACCACAACAGACTGATTTGTGCTGCTTCCAAATCATGCAGACACTTTGAGTTTTCCTTCCAGTTCAACAGACCTCAAAAAAGTTGGCAGGCCAGCCTTGAGAAGTATAGGTAAGTATAATTAGTCAGTGGAACTTAGCAAGGGTCATGGCAAACAGTGACCATGACCCTTGATTTTCAGCAACAGACCCTCAGCAAGTACCTCTTGGCTCTCTGGTGTTTGTAATGTGACAGTGTTGAACGGTGCCAGGGTGCATTCTTCTGGAGAGATATAAGATGCTCACAGTGGACACTAGAGCATGCGCCCCCCCCGGGAATCTTTCTTAGGTGTTAGAATATGGCCATTCTTAAGTAATTTTTATTCATATTTGTCATAGGCTGGCCTTGAACTCATGGTTCTTCTGTGTCAGCCTCCTGTTTTCCTGAGCAATTTGGGATAATTATATCCATATTTCATAACAGGCTTTTGGAAGACTATTTGAATTGAAGCAAGGCCCAATAGATTTGACT
The DNA here is from genome assembly GCA_004026605.1 of Ondatra zibethicus. Classification (NCBI taxonomy): domain Eukaryota; kingdom Metazoa; phylum Chordata; class Mammalia; order Rodentia; family Cricetidae; genus Ondatra; species Ondatra zibethicus. Next base: position 9,353 of record PVIU01025061.1, read on the forward strand.
ATTAAGTTCAAATGTATTGTATTATAAAGCTGGATGTGGTGCACTGTTATAATCCCAGTACCAAGAAGAAACCAAAGCAGGAGAACAAATATGAAACCAAAACTATCAAACAAAAGTATAGCTTATTTGGAAATAACTTCGTTCTTTGTTTTGTTTTTGAGACAGGATCTTCCTGTGTAGCTGAGGCTGCCCCTGAAGGTCACAGAATTCTCCTGCCTCTACCTTTCCTATGCTGGGATTAAAGGTCTGCCATCACACCCAGCTGGAGATAACTTTAAATTTTTAATTTATTTTAATTTTATGTATATATGCGTGTGTACAACATGCATGTTCTGCCTGAGGAGGCCAGAAGACTTTTATTAGGTCTTCTGGAATTTGTGTTCAGATGGTTATGAGCCATGATGCGGGTGCTGGGAACTGAATCTGGATGCTCTACAAGAACAACAAGTGCTCTTAATTGCTGAGCCATCTCTAAATGGCGGGGTGTGGTGGTGATGCACACCTTTAATCCCAGCACTCTGGAGGCAGAGGCTGGTGAATCTCTGAGTTCAAGGCCAGCCTGTTCTACAGTGTGAGTTCCAGGACAGCCAGGACTACGCAGAGAAATCCTGCCCCAAAATAAATAAATAAATAAATAAATAAATAAATAAATAATTTAAAGTCATGAGAACAATGGTGAAAAATGTTCCATGTGTCCTTCCTCTAGGTTTTACTTGCTGGTAACCTTTTATCTTATTTGCTTTTCTATTTGTTTGACATTTTATAGTTTTACACACACACACACACACACACACACACACACACATAAATAAAAGTATCTGTGCTGAATAGTTTTATGTTGACTTTACACAGGCTAGTGTTACATTAAAGCAGGAAATCCAGTTGAGAAAATGCCTCCGTGAGATCAGGCTGTAAGGCATTTTCTTATAAGTGATTGATGAGGGAGGCCCCAGCCCATTGTGGGGGGTACTGTTCCTGGGCTGGTGGTCCTGGGTTCTTTAGGAAAGCAGACTGAGCAAGCCCGAGGAAATAGGTCAGTGAGCAGCTCCCCTCCATGACCTCTGCAGCAGCTCCTGCCTCCAGGTTCCTGCCCTGCTTGGGTTCCTGTTCTGACTTCCGTCAGTGGAAGTGTAAGGTAAAATAAACCCTTTCTTCCCCTAGTCGCTTTTGGTCATGTTTCATCATAGCAATAAAACCCTAATTAGGACAATATTTTTATGTAATCGCTGCTCAATTCTCAATTACAATACGTTTAACAACATAATAAATGTGTGTCTAATTTTCTCAGCTAACCCAAAGGTGTCCTTCATATTACATTTTCCTCTCCTTTAAACATCCAATCTAGAATTGCACAAATAGTTAGTGGTCCTGTCTTTTTAGTCTTCTTTAATTTGAAACGATTTCTTAGCCTTTTTACAAAGTGACACTGATTTTTATAGAGGCGTGTTTTCAAATTTGAGAGCACATCACGAAAGTGCTAGGGTGGTGGCTCTCGCCTATAGTCCAGCATTGGGGAGGCGGGGGCAGGAGAGCCTCTGTGTGTTTGAGGTTAACCAGGTTTATACTACAAGTTCCACACTAGTCAAGGCTACACAGAGAGACTTTTCTCCATAAAGAACAAAGTGTTTCGCGGAGATTCCTTCTCTTGGTTCCTTTAGGA
>PVIU01025061.1:11112-24494 GCA_004026605.1 Ondatra zibethicus
TTTTTTTTTTTTTTTTTTTTTTTTTTTTTTTTTTTTTTTTTTTTTTTTTTTTTTTTTTTTTTTTTTTTTTTTTTTTTTTTTTTTTTTTTTTTTTTTTTTTTTTTTTTTTTTTTTTTTTTTTTTTTTTTTTTTTTTTTTTTTTTTTTTTTTTTTTTTTTTTTTTTTTTTTTAGACAGGGTTTTTCTGTGTAACAGCCCTAGCTGTCCTGGAACTCACTTTGATTAAAGGCATGTGCCACCATGCCTGGCTTTAAATTTCTTTTTAAAAAAAAATATTCATTTATTTCATCACATGGTTTTTTGATTGAATGTTTGTATGTGTACTACATGCAGTGATTGCCCATAGAGACCAGAAAATGTCAGAATACCACCCCATCCACCCTTGATTGGAATAACATACAGTTATGAGCTACCATGTTGGTTCTAGGAACTGCTTCCAGGACGTCTGGAAGAGCAGCCAGGGTTCTTAAACATGGAGCCATCTCTCCAGCTTCCAAATTTAAATTATATACCACCAAATCCATTCAGTCAACCCAGGCCCTTACAAACTTTGTAAGCCTCTGTGTAGCAGTAGGAAAAGACCAGCATCCTCAACAAGCAGGCGGAGGAAATGGTAGCACTAGAGGGAGCAGTATCCTGTGGGAAGAAATGGACAACACTTAAGGCATCCACAGAACCCCAGCAGCCTTTATTGTTTTACAGCTTGATCTGCTATGAGAATAAGCCCAGTTAAGGGCAGTAGTTAGGGAACAGGGGTTTCTCTCATTCTGTTGCTACACTGTACTGATGAAAACTTCTTGAGGGGTCAGGAAGCACTCTTCAAAGCTTAAAACAGCATGCCCCTGCTGAGCTTGGCAGGCACTGGGACTTGGCAGGATTATAAAGTCGAAACCAGCCAAGACAACGAAGTACACAGTGAGACATTGCTGGGGGGAGGGAGGGTGGCGGGGGGGGAGCACTTGGGCATCATGGTATAGGCTTGCAATCTCTTTTTTTTTATTGCTATAATCACATTCCTGTGTATTAAACTGTTACATCTTAATTATTTATATAGCTCATTGGTTCAATAGTATAAAAATAGAGAATAGCATCTCAAAATTTATCTCATTCCATGTTCAGAGATAAAAGGGTTAACTATTCTTCCCATTGTTTTCTGGAGGCAAGTCTTTGGTTTCCGAAGCTACTGTATGAAGAGGCTGCAAAGGGCATCACTATACAGCAATTTGGGCACACTTCCAAAATATTCCCAATAGTCCAGTTTTATTTCTGTCCAGGAGGCTGGGTGCCAGGGATCGGATATAAGCACACGTACATATAAGCAGCAAGATTGCAGTCAACAGACTCTGAAAATTGAAAATGGCAGACATAGGGAGGCCGGCGCTGGTCCAGCCACATCACCCTTCTGGACCGGGGTGGAAGAGAACCCAGACTTCCAATTTCTGCACTTGGGAGTCAGAGGCAGGAGGAGTATTGTCACAAGTTTGAGGCCAACAGGCCAGCTTGGTCTACATAGTAAGTTCCAGAAGAGCCAAGTACACATAGTAAGACCCTGTCTTAAGAAAATAAACCAGGGGCTGGAGAGATGGCTCAGAGGTTAAGAGCACTGGTTACTCTGCCAAAGGTACTGAGTTCAATTCCCAGCAACCACATGGTAGCTCACAACCATCTGTAATAAAATATGGTGCCCTCTTCTGGTCTGCAGGGACACATGCAGGCAGACCACTGTATACTTAATAAATAAATAAATCTTTAAAAAAAAAAAGAAAATAAACCAAACAACACTCTGAAAAAGGAATTGTTTAAATTTCCATTATTTCTAGGACTATACATAGTTTACATCAAAGCAGGTTATGGTGGCACACACCTTTAATCCCAGCACTTGGGAGTCTGGGGCAGATTTCTTTGAGTTAGGCCAGCCTGGTCTACATTAGTGAGACATCGTCCCAAAAGAAAAAAAACATAGTTTGGTGTGGTGGTGTAGGCCTTTTTTTCTAGCGCTCAGGAGACAGAGGCAAGTGGATCTCGGAGTTTGGGGCTAGCCTGAGCTATAGAAATAATAGTTCCAGAGCAGCCAGGGCTACACAGGAAAACCCTGTCTCATAAAATAAAATGTCAGTTAATTGCAGAAATAGTACATTTCATTATTATTTTTGGACCACTTAGGCTGGCTTCCTGCTTCTCATTCTCTTGCCTAAGCCTTGTGGAGGCGGAGACTGTTCATTTGTTCCCGGCCTCCCTGACCTGAAATATCATAACCACACAGAAACTATATTATGTAAAACACTGCTGGACCAATAGCAATATTGCCATCTAGTTCTTATATCTAAAATTAACCCATTTCTATTAATCTGTGTATCGCCATGTGGTTATGGCCTACTGGTAAGGTTCCGCCCATCTGACGTCTGTCTCCTAGGCCCTTCTGCTGCAGCAGCTCGTGGCTTCTCTTTGGCTCTGCCTACTCTCTGTCTACATCTCTGTTTGAATTTCACACCTGGCTTTACTCTGTTAAGCCATTGGCTGAAAGCAGCTTTATTCATTAACCAATAAAAGCAACACATATACATAAGGACTTCCCACAGCAGCCTTGGGTTTTTATCCGTGTGCTTCTCAGCCTTTGCTCTCACTAAATTCCTATCATCAGGTAGCTTCTTCAAATGTCAGTCATTCCTTGTCACCTTCCAGACTCACTGCATTTCCTTAAATTCCTGACGGCCCTGTCTGTTCCCAGGGTAGTCTAAACATGGCCCTATTCATGCAACCACATCTGTCACCCTAAGATCACTTGTCTGAGTTACTGTCTCCTTGTTGTGACATCTTTCAAAGTAATTAAGGGGAGAAAGGGTTTGTTTTGGTTTGCAAGTGTTCAAACACATCAATGGGTTGGTGTGAGGATTTCACATTTAAACCACACTTCTCATTTTTTGGGTCTGTTTGCTAGAATTGGAGATACTGAGCTTATCCCTGGACTCCGGGCATTGACTAATTCTCCAGTCACGCCAGCACCTCTAACTGCTAGGCAGAACTGTCCACTGATAAGCAACTTGTACTAAGCCCTAAAGAACCACTTATTACTAATTGAAACCTTTAATCTTAAAAAATAAACAAAACTTTTTTAGATTTATTAATTTTTATGTGCATGGATGTTTAGCTCTCTTATGTGTCTGTGCACCACATGTGTGCCTGGTGCTGTTGGAGGCCAGAAGAGGGTACTGGACTGGGTCCTCTGTGTGGGGCTAGGAATTGAACTTGATCCTGGAAGAGCAGCTGGGCTGAGCTGTCTCTTCAGTCCCTTTTTCTAAAGAAGATTTTGATGTAAGCAGTCATTCTTAGTTTCTTTTTTTTAAAGCTGTTTTTCTTTGTGTGGCTGCTGAGGTTTGAACTCAGGGCCTCCAACATGCTGGGCCAGTGCAGCACGAAACCATACCAGTCCTGAGAAGGCATGGTTTTTAAGACCATGTTAGAGCAATTTCTGCTCTACTAGAGGATCCAGGGTCCAATTCTCAGCTCATAAATGTTTGTTAATGCTAATGCTATGATACCTGCCTTTTTCTTCTGGACTCCTTGGGTAACAGGCAGGCATATGGTGCATATACATACATGCAGGCAAACATACATACGAAAGAAATAATTTTTTTTTTAAAGAAAAAGAAAGCCGGGCAGTGGTGGCGCACACCTTTAATCCCAGCACTTGGGAGGCAGAGGCAGGTGGATCTCTGAGTTTGAGGCCAGCCTGGTCTACAAGAGCTAGTTCCAGGACAGGCTCCAAAGCTATAGAGAAACCCTGTCTCGAAAAACCAAAAAAAAAAAAAAAAAAAAAAAAAGCAGGGCACACCTTTAATCTATCCCTCTTCAGTCAGGGGCAGGTGGATCTTCTCATTCAAAGCCAGCCTCGTCTACAGAGTGAGTTCCAGCATAGCCTGGGCTACACAGAGAAACCCTGTCTTGAAACAAACAAGCAAACAAAAAACAAAAGAAAGAAAAAGTGATGGTTCATGTATTGTATGCTTGAAAACTGCCAAGAGAATGGATTTTAAATATTCTCACTACTACAGCTGGGCAGATCTCTTTCTCTCTCTCTCTCTCTCTCTCTCTCTCTCTCTCTCTCTCTCTCTCTCTCACACACACACACACACACACACACACACCAAGCAAAGATGGAATCAGAGGCAGGCAGTTCTCGCTGAGTTTAGAACCAGCATGGTCTAAATAGTGAATTCTAGGTTAGTCAAGGGTTCGTAATGAAACCCTGTCTCAAACAAACAAAATAAAAATCAGCCCCCCTCAAAAAAAATTAGTAAATTTCAGCGTGCAAATCTCTAGTGCTTGCCCTGACACAGGGGTGCTCGGTGTGGTGAGCGATGAAGAGGTAGGAGGTGTGTTACAAGGTGCTAACCTGGAAACAATAGAGCCAATTTCATCCACGTCAGCGATAAACCACAGAGACCAGGAGCACAGCCGCGGCTTTCCTCTTTGTGACTAATTGCTGCTTAGCATAGAGCAATGGGATTCATCATGGCATTTTCATAATATACCATTATACTTTGTCCTAATTCAGGACCCTCTAAGTCAGAGTATTATTTTGAAATCCAGGCTGTTCCTAAACTCTCAGTTCTTCTGCCTCAGTCTCCTGGGTGCTGGGATGGCAGTGTACCATACCCAGCTAATCAGTTTCTTTTCAATTTGATAATGCAAATGTACAGTGTTGATGCTTGTGAATTCAGATGTGTCCACTACATTTATTCAGGTAAGCAGATTACAAAAATTGCTTTGGCCTCTGTAATTTTTTAAAATTTTATATCCTGCAATCTTTTTTTAAATTTTAACTTAGCTATCTTTTCTCATTTTACATGCTAAATCCAGTTCTCACTTCCTTCTTTCCTCCTGCTCCCTCCACTTTCCCCCCATCCCACCCGCATCCCACCCACCCCCATCCACTCCTCAGAAAGTGTAAGGCTTCCCAAGGGTAGTCAACAAAGTCTAGCACATTGATTTGAGGCAGCACCAAGGCCCTCCACACTATATATATCTAGGCTGAGCAAGGTGTCCCTCCAGAAAGAATAGGAGCCAAGCAGTAGGAATAAATCCTGGTCTCACTGTCAGTGGCCCCACAGTCTGCCCCAGCCACACAACTGTCACCCACATTCAGAGGGCCTAGTTTGGTCCTATACTGATTCCCTTGCTGTCAGGCTGGAGTTGGTAGGCTTCCATTAGCTCAGGTAAGCTGTATCAGGGGGGATCCCCATCATGGTCTTGACCTCTTTGCTCATATTCTCATTTCTCCTTGTTTTCTACTGGTCTTTGGGAGCTCAGCCCAGTGCGCCACTGTGGTTCTCTGCATCTGCTTCCATCAGTTGCTGGATGAAGGTTCTTGATAACATTTTAAGATAGTCATCCATCTGACTACAGGGCAAGGCCAGGTCAGGCACCTTCTCTATTGCTTAGGGTCTTAGCTGGGGTCATCCTTGTGGATTTCTGGGAATTTCTCTAGTGCCAGGTTTCTTACTAGTTCCACAACGACTCCCTCAATCAAGGTATCTCTTTCCTTGTTGTCCTTCCCCATCTCTACCATCCCCTTTCCTCTAGTTCTCCTCCCCTTTCCCTTTCTTCCTTCCTCCTCTTTTTTCACCTTCCCTCTTCTCCCCACCCCCATGCTCCTAATTTTGTCAGGAGATCTTGTCTATTTCTCCTTCCTAGGGGGAATCTATCTATGTTTCTCTTAGTGTTCTCCTTGTTACTTAGCTTCTCTGGGGTTGTGGCCTATAGGCTCCTTATCCTTTGCTTTACAGCTGGTATTCACCTATGAGTGGGTACATATACTGCACATCTTTCTGAATCTGGGTTACCTCACTCAGGATGTTTTTTTCTAGTTCCATCCATTTGCATGCGAATTTCAAGATGTCATTGTTTTCTACCTCTGAGTTGCACTCCATTGTGTACCACATTTTTTTTTATCCATTCTTCAATGGAGGGACATATAGGTTGATTCTAGGTTCTGGTTTTACAAAGAATGCTGCTATGAACATAGTTGAACAAATGTCTTTGTAGTGTGGTTGAACATCCTTTGAGTATATGCCCAAGAGTGGTTTTGCTGAGCCTTGCGGTAGGTTGATTCCCAATTTTCTGAGAAACTGCCATACTGATTTCCAGAGTGGTGGTACAGGTTTGCATTCCCACAAGCAATGGAGGAGTGTTTCCTTTATCCACATCCTCTCCAGCATAAGCTGTCATCAGTGGTTTTGATCTTAGCCGTTTTGACAGGTGTAAGATGATATCTCAAAGTTGTTTTGATTTGCCGTTCCCTAATAGTTAAGGATGTTGAACATTTCCTTAAGTGTCTTTTAGCCATTCTATTGAGAATTTTGTTTAGATCTTTACCCCCCCTTTTTTTGGTTTTTGGTTTTTTGAGACAGGGTTTCTCTGTAGCTCTAGAGCCTGTCCTGAACTAGCTCTTTGTAGACCAGGCTGGCCTCAAACTCAGAGATCCACCTGCCTCTGCCTCCCAAGTGCTGGGATTAAAGGCGTGCACCACCACCACCCGGCTGTACCCCATTTTAAATTGGATTATTTGATATTTTGATGTCTAATTTCTTGAGTTTTATATATTTTGGAGATCAACCCTCTGTCTGATGTGGAACTGGTAAAGATCTTTTCCTATTCACTAGACTGCCTTTTTGTCTTATTAACTGTGTTCTTTGCTTTACAGAAGCTTCTCATTTTCAGGAGGTCCCATTTATTTATTGTTGCTCTCAGTGTCTGTGCTACTGGTGTTATATTTAGGAAGTAGTCTCTTGTGGCCATGCATTGAATGCTACTTCCCACTTTCTCTTCTATCAGGTTCAGTGTGATCAGATTTATATCGAGGTCTTTAGTCCATTTGGACTTGAATTTTGTGCATGGGGACAGATATGGATCTATTTTCATTCTTCTACATGCTGACATCCAGTTATGCCAACACCATTTGTTGAAAATGCTTTCTTTTTTACATTGTATAATTTTATCTTCTTTGCCAAAAATCAGGTGTTCATAGGCATGTGGATTGATATCTGGGTCTTCAATTTGATTTCATTGTCAACCTGTCTGTTTTTATGCCAGTACCAGGCAGTTTTCATTACTGTAGCTCTGTAATAGAGCTTGATGTCAGGGATGGTGATGCCTCTAGAAGTTCCTTTATTATGCAGGATTGTTTTGGCTATCATGGGTTTTGTGTTTTTCCATATGAAGTTGAGTATTGTTCTTTTGCGGTCTGTGTAGAATTGTGCTGATTTTGATAGGCATTGCATTGAATCTGTAGATTGCTTTTGGGAAGATTGCCATTTTTATTATGTTAATCCTACATACCCAAGAGCATGGGAGATCTTTCCATATTCTGGTATCTTCTTTAATTTCATTCTTCAAAGATGTAAAGTTCTTGTCGACCAGGTCTTTCACTTGTTTGGTTAGTATGTTATTTGTGGTTATTGTAAATGCTGATGCTTCTCTGATTTATTTCTCAACTTCTTTATCATTCATATATAGGAGGGCTACTGATTTTTTTTTTAAGTTGATCTTGTATCCTGCCACATTACTGAAGGTGTCTATCAGCTGTAGGAGGTTCCTGGTAGAATTCTTGGGGTCACTTATGTATACTATCATATCATCTGAAAATAGCAAAAAGTTTGACTTCTTTCTTTCCTATTTTTATCCATTTGATCTCCTTTTCTTGTCTTATTGCTCTAGTCAGAACTTCAAGAACTATGTTGAATAGATATGGAGAGAGTGGTCAGCTTTGTCTTGTTCCTGATTTAGTGGAATCCCTTGGAATTTCTCTCCATTTAATTTGATGTTAGTTGTTGGCTTTCTGTATATTGCTTTAATTTTGTTTAGATATGTTCCTTGTATCCCTGAATTCTCCAAGACCTTTACCATGAAGGAGTGTTGGATTTTGTCAAATGCTTTTTCGGCATCTAATGAGATGATAATATGGTTTTTTCTTTCAGTTTATTTATATAGTGTATTACATTGATAGATTTTCATATGTTGAACCATCCCTGCATCTCTGGGATGAAGCCGACTTGATCATGGTGAATGATTTTTTTTATGTGTTCTTGTATTCAATTTGCCCCTATGTTACTGAATATTTTTGCATCAATGTTCATGCGTGAGATTGAGTCTTTGTGACTTCTGTATTAGGGTAACTGTAGCCTCATAGAAAGAGTTTGGCGATGTTCCTTTTGTTTCTATTACATGGAAGGAACAATTTGAGGAGTATAGGTATTACCTCTTCTTTGAATTTCTGGTAGAATTTTGTGCTAAAACCATCAGGCCTTGGGCTTTTTTTAGTTGGGAGGCTTTTGATTACAATGTCTATTTCCTTGCAGGTTATAGGTCTATTTTATTGTTCACCTGATCTTGATTTAATTTTGGTATGTGATACCTATCCAGAAAATTGTCCACTTCCTTTACATTTTCCAATTTTGTGGCATACAGGTTTTTGTAGTATGACCTAGTGATTCTCTGGATTTCCTCAGTGTCTGTTGTTATGTCCTTTTCATTTCTGATTTTGTTAATTGGATCTTCTCTTGCTGCCTTTTGATTAGTTTAGATAAGGGTTTGTCTATCTTGTTGATTTTTTTTCAAAGAGCCAGCTCTTTGTTTCATTGATTCTGTGTATTGTTTTCTTTGTTTCTATTTTATTGATTTCGGCCCTCAATTTGATTATTTCGTGTCTTCTCCTCCTGGATGAGTCTGCCTCTTTTTGTTCTATAGCTTTCAGGTATGTTGTTAAGTCAGTAGCGTGAGATTTCTCTACTTTCTTTATGTAGGGCTTCAGTGCTATGAACTTTCTTCTTATCACTGCTTTCATAGTGTCCCATAGGTTTGGGTACGTTGTGCCTTAATTTTCTTTATTTCTTTTTCTTTTTCTTTTTTTTTTTTTTGGTCAGGGTTTCTCTGTGTCTGGTTGACTTGTCCATTGGTGAGAGTTGGGTGTTGAAGTCTCCTACTATTAGCGTGTGGGGTTTGATGTGTGATTTAAGCTTTAGTAATGTTTCTTTTACATATGTGGGTGCTCTTGTATTTGGGCCATAAATGTTCAGGATTGAGACTTCATCTTGATGGATTTTTCCTGTGATGAGTATGAAGTGTCCTTCTCTATCTCTTCTTATTGATTTTAGTTTTAAATCTGTTTTGTTAGATAACTACACCTGCTTGTTTCTTGAGTTCATTTGATTGGAAAATCTTTTCTCATTCCTTTTTCTTTGAGGTAATGTCTCTCTTTGAGGTTGAGGTGTGTTTCTTTCTTTTCTTCTCTTTTTTTTTTTTTTTTTTTTTCGAGACAGGGTTTCTCTGTAGCTCTAGAGCCTGTCCTGGATCTAGCTCTTGTAGACCAGGCTGGCCTCAATCCTCCTGCCTCTGCCTCCCGAGTGCTGGGATTAAAGGCATGCACCACCAGCACCCGGCCCCCCTGTTTCTTTTTATAGGTGAATTGAGTCCATTGATATTAAGAGATTAATGACCAGTGATTGTTAATTCATGCTATTTTTTGGTGGTAGTGTTTGTGTGTTTCCCCTCTTTGGAGTTTGCTGATGAGAGCTTATCTTTTGCCTGCATTATTTTGGGTGCCATTAGCTTCCTTAGGTTGGAGTTTTTATTCCAGTACTTTCTGTAGGGTTGGATTTGTGGATAGGTATTGTTTAAATCTGGTTTTGTCATGGAATATTTTGTTTTCTCCATTGATGGTGAGTGTATGTATTGCTGGGTATAGTAGTCTGAACTTGCATCCTTGGTCTTTTGGTGACTGCAGCACATCTGTCTAGGTCTTTCTGGCTTTCATGGTTTCCACTGAGAAGTCAGGTGTAATTCTGATAGGTCTGCCTTTATATGTTACTTGGCTTTTTTTCTTTGCAGCTCTTAATATTCTTTATTTTGCATTTTCATTATTATATGGCGAGGGAACTTTTTTTTTTGTCCAATCTATTTAGTGTTCTGTAAGCTTCTTGTATTTTCCCAGGCATATTCTTCTTTAGGTTAGAATTTTTTCTATGATTTTGTCGAATATATTTTCTCTGCCTTTGAGTTGGAGTTCTACTTCCTCTATCCCTATTATTCTTAGATTTGGTCTTTTCATGGTGTCCGAGATTTCCTGGATGTTTTGTGTTAAGAATTTTTTTTAATAGATGAGTCTATTTCCTCTATAGTATCTTCAACATTTGAGATTCTCTCTTCCATCTCTTGTATTCTGTTGGTTATGCTTGCATTGGTAGTTCCTGTTCATTTACCCAGATATTCCATTTCCAGAATTTCCTCATTTTATGTTTTCTTTATTGCCTCTTTCAATTTTCAAATCTTGAACTGTTTCCTTCACCTGTTTGATTGCTTTTTCTTTGCTTCCTTGTCTTTCTTTAAGATATTTATTGATTTCTTCCAAGTTTTTGTTTGTCTTTTCCTCCCATAATTTTAGGGATATTTTTATTTCCTCTTTAAGGGTCTCTATCATCTTCATAAAGATATATTTAAGATCATTTTCTTCTGCTTCTTCTTGGTTAGGATCATCAGGTCTTCCTGTTGTATGACCACTGTGTTCTGACATTACCATGTTGCTTTTAAGATTTTTGAGTGAATTTTTGCATTGGCGCCTACCCATTTCTTCCTGTATTGGAACTGACAGTGTCTTTGCCTCTTGTTCCAGTTCTTGCAGTTGCTGTCTGTGTCTTAGGGATCTGCACTTAGTCTGCTCTGTGCAGTCTCTGTCTGTGTCTCAGGGAGCCGTTGAGGTTTCTCTTGACCCACTCTCATTGTTTGCTCTGTGCAGTTGCAACCTGTGCTTCAGGGTTCCTCTGAGGTCGCAGGGGATGGGTGGGTTTGGGTGTGGAGTGGGCCTTGTAGCTGACAGGGTCTGATGGATGGGGGTGTATTGAAGCAGCCTGCCTGCAGGAAGCTTGCCTGCAGTGAAGCTGATGCAGGTGGGGCAGGGGCCCGGGGTTCTGCCCTGGTACGAACGTCTAGAGAGTGGGGTTCCCGGTTAGCTGACTGGTCTCTCACCTCTTGGTCCACTCTGTGCAGCTGCAGCCTGTGCTGAGGTTGCAGGTGATGGCGCCGCAGTCATTTCTTTTTATTGTGTGTGTTTGTGTACTTGTGTATTCGAGTGTGTGCCATAGTGTGCTTATGGAGCCAGAGAACAATTATTTGGAGTTGGTTATCTCCTACTGTGTGAGATAAGAAGTTTGAACTAAGTTTGTCAATCTGGACAGTAAAAAATTTTTTTTTCCACTGAGCCAGCTCACTGATTTCTTATTTGTTGTGTGCATGTGTGCCTGTAGGTGTGAACATGACATAGCTCTTGTGAGGTCAGAGGACAACTTCAGGAGTCTTGTTTCCTTCCAGTGTGGGTTCTGGGGATTGAACTTGGGTCGTCAGATTTGTGTGGCAAATGGGTCCCCTGATGAACCATCTTGATGACTGGCTCCACTCTGATGGGTGTATCTAATTAACATTAACCATCAGAACCAGGAGTCAGATACGGAGTGGGAACCTGAAGGATCAGAGAAGCAGAGGACAGCTGCCAGTTGCTTCCTACCTCTTGCGCTCCTCAGTCCAGAAAAATGCTGAGATCCTCTCTCCATCCCTCTTTATCACTTCTGGTCTTCTCTCTATACAAATCTCCAGAACTCTATGGTTAACTGGTGACTAGCTCTACCCTCTGACTCCAAGCTAGCTTTATTTGTCAGAACAAAACCAAAATATCACATAATATTACCCCCTTTTGCCTAAATAAAAAGCAAAAGTTTTGTTTGTTTGTTTTTCTTATTCTTTTCTTTCTTTCTTTTTTTCTTTTTTTTTGGTTTTTCGAGACAGGGTTTCTCTGTAGCTTTTGAAGCCTGTCCTGGAACTAGCTTTTGCAGACCAGGCTGGCCTCGAACTCACAGAGATCCACCTGCCTCTGCCTCCCGAGTGCTGGGATTAAAGGTGTGCGCCACCACCGCCCGGCTCTTTTTTTTTTTTTTTTTTTAAACACAGAAAAACTCTGTCTTGAAAAAACAAAACAAAAAAGCAAAACAAACAAAAAATTAATGGCAAATTAAAAAGATAAAGTCAGAAGACCAATGATAAACAGAAAAAACATCTACATATTTGTTCACTAAAGGACTCAGTTATGTTAAAACAAAACAAAAACATTAGGAATAAAGGCCAAGGGTACTTAAGTACAGAGTTCAATGAAAAGGAAATACAGATGGCTTTTAAACATATGAAAAGGAACACCCAGATTCTTAGTCAAAGAAATGCAAATTGAATTTTGGTGAGATGTCTCTTTCCTGGTGGCCAAGAACCAAAGGTCATTGCACAGAGGAAGCCCTTGAAACTGGCAAGCCTCAATCTTCTGAAGGAAGTACTGGATCCACCTCCATGCAGGATAGACTGACCACAACTGTAAAAGTGTAAAAATGTCAGTCAGGTGGGTGGTACAGGTGTATATACAGCAGCAGCCACAGCAGACAGACCATTCATTGAGTTCAAGAGCAGCATAGGCTTTATAGCGGGACTCTATCAAACTACTTTTTTTGTTTTGTTTTTTGAGATAGGGTTTCTCTGCAAAATACATTTTTTCCATGATATTTATTGAGCTCTACATTTTTCTCTGCTCCCCTCCCTGGCACTTCCCTCCCTCCTTCAACCCTCCCCCCAAGGTCCCTGTGCTCGCAATTTATTCAGGAGATCTTGTCTTTTTATACTTTGTACCTCCCACGTAGATTAGATCTATGTAAGTCTCTCTTTGTGACTGTATTGTTGTCTAAATTCTCTGGAATTGTGGTGTGTAAGTTGGTTTTCTTTGCCTTATGTTTAAAAACCACCTATGAGTGAGTACATGTGATAATTGTCTTTCTGTGTCTGGGTTACCTCACTCAAAATAATGCTTTCTAGTTCCATCCATTTTCCTGCAAAATTCAAGCTGTCGTTATTTTTTTCTGCTGTTTAGTACTCCATTGTGGAAATGTACCACATTTTTTAAATCCATTCTTTGATCGAGGGGCATTTAGGTTGTTTCCAGGTTCTGGCTATGAAAAATAAAGCTGCTATGAATATAGTTGAGCACATGTCCTTGTGACACGATTGAGCATCCTTTGGATATATACCCAAAAGTGGTATTACTGGGTCTTGAGGAAGGTTGTTTCCTAATTTTCTGAGAAATCGCCACACTGACATCCATAGGATTGTACCAGCTTGCATTCCCACCAGCAATGCAGAAGTGTTCCCTTTTCCCCACAACCTCTCCAGCATAAGTTGTCATCAGTGTTTTTGATCTTGGCCATTCTTACAGGTGTAAGATGGAATCTCAGAGTTGTTTTGATTTGCATTTCTCTGATGACTAAGGATGTTGAACATTTCCTTAAGTGTCTTTCAGCCATT
>PVIU01025062.1:0-24403 GCA_004026605.1 Ondatra zibethicus
CGAGTCTTTTTGAATGCACTCCTTCCTAGGCCGGGAGGGATGGGGGTGGGCCTTGGACTTCCAACAGGGTGGGGCACCATGCCCTCTTTCAAGGAAGAAGGGGGAGGGAGGAGGGGTGGGGGGGTAGTGGGAGGGGACCAGGAAAAGGGGAAGAAAGGTAAAAATTTTATTTCTTTAATTATGTTCTTGAATGGAAAAAATAAAACAAAACAATGTATGGAAAAAAAAAAGAATAGTTCCTTAGTTGCTGAAGCTCAATGACAAACATTTAACTGCCAAAGAGAGAAGAAATATTATAGATCCCCTTGCAGAGCTTTTGGTCGCCTTGGGGAAGGAAGAACACAAATTAAAGGAAGCATTCTGTAATGAAAATGATTTTATTGTGGCCCTTGTTCTCCCCTCCCCCACAGCATGAGAGGAATAATCACAAGAAATAATAGCTTATTTAAGAAGCAAGGGATGGATACTAATGAGAGGGATTTAAACAAAAAAGCTTTTTTTTTCTTTTTTAAACAATTGCCCATTACAGCAAAAATGTTACGTTTATAAATCAGTTTCTGGCCACTTACATCATCCCATGAACTACAGAGAAACCTTCCTAAGTTAGTGAAAAATACTAGTATTTTTAGAAAAAAAGAAAAAGAAATCCACAGAGGGTTAAAACACAGGTGTGTTAGTAGCTGTGCAATTTGCCCAGAAGGCCAGAAACAATGAAGGAGCTTATGGTTCAACTTTTCACCAGAGCAAAGACCCCAGGTGCAGGCATGCTCTTCATCTTCTCTCAGCCATTTTTATTCAAAGATGTTTTATATCGACGGCAGATACTATACACATAGAGTTCTTTCATGTCACGGGTATTACCACTGACAGGCTCTTTCTGTTCTGGAATATTTTTATGGTAAGCACGCACAGAGCCATACTCTCATCTAAATGGAAGTCTGTCCTGTGGTGAACTTGACCAATACTCATATCCCCTGCTTTGTGCTGAATGACTCTGAAGTCTGCCTCTCCACTTTGATTTGGTTTCCCTTCTTCTGCAAAGTTCTGCACTGAATGTTCAATGCTGCAACCTCAGATCCATTCATACACTGGAGGTTTTAGGGTTCTTAAGATTGTACAAAGACAGAATGTCCAAATTTAAACAGTCTGATCATTGTGACTCTTCCAGAAATAGGTTATGAGTTTGCTCAATAGTACGGCCTTGGATTTTTACACAAATGATCTCAAAAATGCAGTGACAAGGACAAGTGATAAATCCAGTTCTGAAAACTAGGGAGCTGAGGGGTCCCAACAAGATGATATCTTACATAAACTCAGGCAAGTGGAAGTATTCAGGCTCCATCACACATATTTATGCAAGGACTTAAAAGGTGGGAACCATGATAGAATTGTACATAATAAGGACCACCACAATTGGTTTGAAAGACGTCTTCTCCAATGCTCAGGTTGTAACTTAATGGTCAGCAGTGCACATACATGCTTCCTTGAGGAGTTTGCACTCTGATGAGCCCACTATGAGGGCACATATCTTATATCACATATGTAGCAATTACCCTGGGAAACCCACCTTAGAGCAAAACTCTAACCCACATGCTCCTTGACTTGTGATGGACCTATGTCCACAAAATGCATTAGGAAGAAAACTCTTATGTTGGAATGTTGTCAGTGAGGGGATTTCTGCATTAAGGGATGTTTCCTTTGGGAGCTGATTAAGTCAGGAGGCTCTGCCCTATGACAACACTGCCATATTTATAAAGGTCTCCAGGCTGAGTAGAACATCTTGCTAATTTGTCTTCTACCATGTGAGAAACTATGTGGCTCTGGCCAAAGATTTGCACTGACATAGTACCATTTGGGAGCAGGGAACAGGCTTCATTGGACATCAATCTTATATATATTTTAATATTTGTAATATATATATACACACTATATATAATATATATATTATTATTCTCTCATACAATAAGTCCTAATTGCAGCTTCTGCTGTGGGAGCTCCTTCTGCTTCTTCAGCCAATAGCCTTTAAGATACCAGTCCACTTGGGCATGGTCTCTTTTGCTTTAAAAAGCAGCAGTAGCCCTGCTCTCTCTCTCTCTCTCTCTCTCTCTCTCTCTCTCTCTCTCTCTCTCTTGTTTTCGGCTCTGCTTCCAGCTACTAGACTCTGTTCCTGGTCACGCAGAGGGCTGTTGTCTAGGACAGTGATCTGTAAGTTTTCCCCTTAAATAAATAACCCTTTTATTAATCATAATTCCAAATTGGTGTGGGATTGTTTTGTGACTTATGTCAACACCTGGCACCCATGTATATTTAAACTCTACACCTCCTGGGCTCCACAGGCCCAGACAGTCTCTGCCCGCCTGGTTTGCTCTTTCCTGAGTGTTTTTTAAATCCACATTGCAGTACAGCGCCTATACAGCACAAGTCAGAGTGCAAGTGGTTGCCAAAGGCTGCAACCCTTTGGGCCACTCTTTGTCACGTGACACTGTATGCGGCTTCTGGGTTGCTTTTCTCTGTCCCTGGATTCTGAGTTTCTGGCTCCGTGTATGGAATTGATTTAATTACATTTACTTTGTTGAGCAACTCATATTTTGCAGTCTTTAACAAGTACCAAGGCAGACACTGAAACAGGACCGTTCCTGTCACCTTTGCATTTATTCTAGTCACAACTCAGCAGCAGCGTCATTTGCTGGATAACAGGTAATATGGCAGTTTTCATTTCCAATGCTTTCTTTACTAATACAATAGATTATATCATGTGAGGCTTATATGACTATGGGAATACCTCAATTTACTGGTTACCAGGTTTCAGTTTTCTTCCCCATATTCTATCATTAAGGAAGAATATGGCACTCCCAGGAATGATACAATCTTTACGGACTAATAATGAACAGTAGTTGACAGGATTAGAATAATCGAAAATCAGAGGTAATTTGAACAAGTGGATACTATGATAGACAGAACTGACTCCATATCTAAGGGTACTAGGAAGTTATCTGAAAGAATTAATACTGTTGAATTTGACATTCAAAAGTTATCGAAAAGTTTTGATAAAATAACAGACAGAATGTACCTCCAGGATGGCAATCTACATGATATTCAAGAAAAGTCCAAGGAGGAGATGTTATCTTTAAAGGAGAACATTAAAACCTTGGGATCACAGGTGCAGAATGAGGACCAGAAACTTGATGCCTCCATGAAATCACTAGAAATATATACAGGCCAGGAGATTCAGGCTTTACAAAACACAATGATAAAAAATTTGAAATGATTGCTGAAGTTATTGGAGCTGATTAATAGGGAAAGAAGATACAAGGACAGGATGCAACATCGCCAGTGGCTGTCAGAACTGGATTACCCAGTGTTTTAGCTTCCTATCCTATACTTTACTCTGACAAAGCATCAGGTTCTAAAGGCCAAAGAGGATCAAAAGAAGGTAGATGGACACCTATAGGAATGAATGATCTAAAAAAATTAAGCAAACTGTTGTAACTTATGGCTTGCATTCTGCATTTGTTAAGGAGATGATAAGGACCTGGGCTTCTAATGTCAGGGCAAGCCCTTATGACTTTTTTCAGTTAGTTTCAGAAGTCCTTGATGATGGACCTTCATTGATGTTTGGGATGTATTTCAGGGAGGAATCAAAAAATATGGAACAACAGGGAGGAGCAAAAGGTCTTGAGGTTTCCCAAGATCAAATTCTTGGTGAACGTCCTTATGCTGATCCACAGGTCCAAACTCTTTACAGCAAAGAATTCTTGTCCCTCTGCCACAAAGCATCCTTAAATGCTTGGAAAAGGGTTCAAGAACTAGGAAAAAGAATTGAATCATATGCCAGGGTTAGGCAGGGATGGAGAGAACCCTTTACTGACTTTTTACAAAGATTAAGTAAGGCTATACAAATAGGAGTAACAGACCCAGAAGCTAGAGGAATAATTCTTGAATCTCTGGCTTTTGAAAATACAAACTTAGATTGCAAAAAGATAATTAAGCCTTTAAGGCTAAGATCAGCACCTATAGATGAATGGATTCTGCATACAATGAATGTTGAGACATTTGACTATAATGATGAATCTTGGGTAGGAAAAGCAATTTCCAAAGTAATGAGGAGACATCAAACTGCCAAATGTTTTAATTGTGGTAAAATAGGACATCTGAGAAGGGATTGTGGGCAAGGAATTTCTAGGAATAATGTCTCCTCTGGGAATGGCAAAAATAGGAGACCTCAGCCTTCAGGTATATGTAGAAGGTGTAGTAAAGGCCGACATTGGACCAATGAATGCAGGTAAACAACAGACAGACAAGGCAACCTGATACCATCAGGAAACTCCTTGAGGGGCCTCTTGCAGTCCCCCAAGCCAAAAGTGGCCCAGTCATTCCCAGTTACAGTGAATAACGTGTCTCACCAAGAAAATTAAAAAAAATCCAATGCCTGCTGTAAAAAGCAATACTGGTCTGAATGATGGGTTAAATGTGGAGGATGAGTAAAAAAAATCCAGTAGGACAGAGGAAATGTATATTTTGGCAGACTTCTATTAACAAAGACCAAAGCTAAGACTTTCTATAAATGGCATATTTATTGAAGGCTTTTTAGGCACGGGTGTGAATGTAAGTATAATTACTCCAGAATCTTGGCACCGAACAATAGGTAGATGTTCAGTTCCTGGGAATTGTTTTACTCGGGTAAAACAAAGCATGAGATGGGTTGAATGCATAGGTCCTGAAGGGCAAATAGGAAGACTAAGGCCATATATAGCCAATATTGCAGTGAATTTGTGGGGTCATGACCTATTGCAGCAATGGAATACCCAGATTAACATTCCTGCAGTCCCCAAAACTTATGTTTCTGAGGATGGACAGACACCAAGCCATTTGGGCTGTACAAGTACTCAAAGCAATTGATAAACCTTCAGAGGTACCAACAGCCCTACCTTTAAAATGGTTAACTGAGAAACCAATATGGGCTAAGCACTGTCTTAGGAAAAGTTGCAGGCTTTAGAACAGCTGGTATAAGAGCAACTAGATGCTTGACATACAGAAAAATCTACTAGCCCTTGGAATTCTCCTGTATTTGTTGTTAAAAAGAAATCTGGAAAATGGAGAATGGTGACAGATCTAAGGACTATCAACAAGGTTATTCAACCTATGGGCCCTCTACAATCTGAAATTCCTCTGCCTTCTCTGTTACCAAAGTGATGGCCTCTCATAGTTATTGATTTAAAGGATTGTTTCTTCACTATACCTTTACAAGAAAAGGATAAAGAAAAGTTTGCCTTCACATTGACTACTTATAATAATTCTCAGCCTACTAGAAGATACCAATGGACTGTCCTCCCACAGGGAATGCTCAATAGCCTCACCCTGTGCCAATACTTTGTCAGCCAGTCATTGGAAATAATTTGTAAGCAATTTCCTAAGTCAATAATTTACCATTACATGATGACATTTTGTTATCTGATTCAAATATAGATACTTTAGAAAGGATGTTTGAACAAGTAAAGTCAGTCTTGCCTAAATAGGGATTACAAATTGCTCCTGAAAAGATTCAAAGAGAAGATTCTGTTAATTACCTAGGTTACAGAGTAGGTTCACAGAAAATTAGAACACAAAAGGCACAAATTAGGAGAGACTGGTTACGGACTCTTAATGACTTTCAAAGATTGTTAGGAGACATTTCGAGTCTACTACCAGCTGTTGGGATAACACCTGATCTAATAATTCATTTAAACAAAACCTTAGATGGTGATAAAGATTTTAATAGTCCCAGAGAATTAACAGTTGAAGCAGAAAAGGAACTGAAAATGGTTGAGGTTTACAGGAGGCACATGTAGATAGGGTGAATCCAAATCTTAGTTGTATCCTAGTCATATTGCCTTCCAGAATTTCTCCTATGGGAATTTTAATGCAGAGGGAAGGTATTATTTTAGAATGGATCTTTTAACCACATAAACCAAGTAAAAAAATAAAAACTTATGTGGAAAAAGTCTCTGAATTAGAAATATCCAGTTTTTAGGTATATAGATCAAAACCTTAAATCACATATCACTGAAGACATTATTCACGTGTTGCAGGTAACCAGCAACTGTTCTTGCAGCAGAATGCCTGAGCTGATCCACTGAGAAAAGGGGGGACTTGCTTTGTCACACTTCTGGAAATTCTATTCTATTGTCACCCAGCACCATAACTTGGTGACCTGTGGTCAGGCAAGAACACCAAGGATAGGGAAATGAGCTAAATAAAAGTTGTTCAGGTCCTGGCAGCCAGAAAAGAGAGAGAAATAAAACCAGGGACAAAAACGTGTCCTTTAAAAGGTGTCCCCAGGGACCTTTCTCCAACTGTGATGGGAGTGAGTTCATCCCAGCTCGAAGTCATAATGCTATCCTAGACTGTCAGTGATGTACATAGATGGTTAAATGCACATTTTCCTAAATGAAGCAGATGTAAGGGAAATCAAACGGGTGGCTGTTTAGGAAGACCACCTTTTGTAAAGGGAATAGGTTGTTGAGCTCTCTCTTAGCCACATCACATCACGGAAAGGAGAGCATCTCCCGACCCCAGGCCGTCATTCTTTTTTCTCATGATAAAGAAAAGACTGTATGTACAATAGGCCAAATAACGCTAAAAGAATAAGACCCTTTGGAAGTCTAATAAAAATAATGTCATTATTCAAAACAGCCAGCCCACAATTGGTGAGGGTAAGAGGGAATGGAAAAACAATTAGGTCAGAGGTTAAGTTATCTCAGGTAACTGAGGAAACTACCCTCGTCTTCCCCTTCCCTTCCTGGAGTTACAATAAACAAAATATTCTTTGATTCCACTGAGATAAATTTAAAAGTAGACAAGTTAACCTTGGCATTAGAGGTCCTGATGGTGATTATAAGAACTGGGAGGACTTGATGAATGTGAACACCGACATGGTCATTAGTCTATCCCTTTGGACTCACAGTGTGGAAGGCTCATTGTGTGACTGCATCTGACGAAAAGTTGGTGGTCAAGATAAGGGTTTAAAAAGCTATGGAGGAAGCTGAACAAAATCCTTGCTGTGCAAGCATGAGGATGTGTGCTTCTATCTCTTAAATCCACTTAAAACACAAGCTACAGTGGTTCACGCCTGCTACCCTCACACTGTGCGGCAGACTGTGCATCCACAGGTGCTTCCTGACCAGCCAAGCTAGCAAAATTGTCAAGCCCAAGGCTCAGTGAGAGACCTTTGTCTCAAAAAATAGGGTAAGATCAATAGAGAAAGGGCCCTGACAGTGACCTCTGGCTTCTATGCCAACACAGGCACATCCATACATTATGCAGAGTGTCACATGTGTGTGTACCTGCATACACACACACAAATACACACCATTAAAGGAACATGGAGATGAGAGAAAGTAGAAATTTTTATGAATTCCGGAGAACTACAAGTTTTAGGAGGCAGGGAGCTAAGCATGACTCTGTGCTGCGCCTACGGAGTTCACTTGTGCCACCGTGATGCTAGACATATACTGCCATTGGGTGGGCAGTTGTTAGTGTCCATAAAGTTTTGGTAGCAACCCGTTGAGTGGTCACCATGGTCCTTGATGTTCACACATGTGAGAGCTTTGCTTGTTCATCATGAAAGAGCAGAATGCTTGCCTTTTTCACTCTATAAAACCTGATGACAGTGACTATGTTATCTCAACGTCAAATAAACAGAGGAGGGCTGGAAAGATGGCTCAGGCAGTAGAGTGCTTGTCATGAAAGGGTGAATTCTCAACATTCACATAAAAAATAACAACAGAACCAAAACCTTGGTGCCGGAGCACTCTAATCCAGTGCCAGGGAGATGGACAGGGAGATGGATGGAGACAGCAGGATCCTTGGAGCCTCACCTTGCCTAAAAATTAATATGGAGAATAACAGAGGAAGCCATGCAGCACCAACCAAGGCTTCTACACATGAACCCAGGCACTGTCAGCCAAATGTGCACACAGACACAAACATGCGCACGCGCGCGCACACACACACACACACACACACACACACACACACGATGCAAAAATACAGGGAAGAGGCTGAGGATCAGGGAATTTCTGTATCTTGTTTATCAATGCTCAGCTTCTGTGGGCATGAACAAGCATCTCACGGGGAAGCCGTCGTACAACAGTTCATCAAAAATAACCATCCACGTGCACATGCAGTGAGCAAATACAAAGCAGAGAGAGGCAAAAGTAAGAACCAAGTCCCCTCAAATGTAAGTACATATTCCTGTGCCTATGCCATGTATAGGATTTGCATAGAGTCTCTTCATAAGGGAAAGGTACCATTTGAAACTATAAATGCAGTTGTCAAAGAAAATTTTTAAGTGATCTGAAACTAGGATTGTTATTATCAATTATGTAAGAACCAAACAGGAAATTGATGAGCAGTACAAGAGAGAAAATTCCTTTTTCCTCGAGTCTACTTTTCTTTGTAAAAACCACTTCATCTGCAGATTAAAGCTCCCACCCGCACAAACTTCACTGCCTGCACAGAACACTCCCTCCCTCATCCTGGATCACACAGGAGAACCACTGGGGTCCAGATTTAACAAGATAAACAGCTTTACAGAGGACAGAAGCTGGGATTATGACAGCTCTGCTTCCTTCATTAAATATTATACCTAGCACATGCTATCTGTGTCAACCAAGGAGAAAGATAATAAATCATCAGTTTCAGTAGGCTTGCATTGTTTTATCCTCTTTTATCTTCCAGAGTTCATAAAGAGATTTGACAGAAACTTGGAGATTATGGTCTTAAAGTTATAACATTGTCTAATTTAATTACAAATAACTGGGTCATCTTGCTTAAGTTTTTATTACTTTGATATTTTTCTGAGCTTTTCGATTCCTTTAAGGCTATCTTAGTTTGCTCGAAAAAAATCACAGTTTGAAGCCACTGTAAAAAAGTATAAAAGTTGTTACCTTTGAGATTCTCTACGTTGTTTAATACAATTGCTGGTGCTGAAAACCTTCAGCCCAAATCTTTCTTCAACATTTGACAAAATTCTCAACACTGCTGCTCAGATGCACAGAATTCTCTGATCTTCGTATTGAACTTTATACTAGGGGAGGGAGGAGACTTATTGTACTCAACCAGGCAGTGACTAGATGGTTAAAGACTTTTATTTTGATTTAGGCGTGTCACTTGACCTCAGCGGTCCTTACAGTGCTGTGATTATCTTAGTGCTACTTAGATCTCAGTGAACACAAGGCTTTCAAGGCATCACCACGGACTGCACAGAGGTGCTACACATAGAAGCAGGACTGTGGCTTCCAGCTTCTGTTTCCTGAGATCCAAGGGCAAATGCATTCTCTCTGTTGACCCAGGTGTTTTGATATCTGCACACAGCACCTTAGTCCTTTTCATTTCTGACATGCCAGCTGACCTTCAGGCTTATTGGCTGTGCTTGAACCTTTAGGACTTTGCAAGTGATAATGAGAAGATTGTGCCTCATGCCTTTGCTTTGACAACCACATTAGTGCATGTCTGGGTGAACCGGATGAAGTTTTGCAAGACTGATAGTAGATTCAGGATTTTGCCTGCGAAGGCACAGGAACAGACATCAGAAAGAACTACAATGATTGTTCTCCAATAGAGGAAAAACTCTGATAAGTCAAGATTAGTAAAAATTTGACAAAACAATAGATGAGAATAAATAGTAGTATATGTAAATTTGGAGTTGAATGAAAAGCTTTATTTTTGTTTTGTGTGTCTGAGCCCTTGGATGTATGTGCACCATGTGTGTGACTGCTGCATGGGGGCCAGAAGAGGGCAATGGGTCCTTGAAACTGGAATTTAAGGTGTGTATGAGCTGGCTGATGTGGGTGGTAGGAAAAGAGCCCAGGTCTTCTGGAAAAGGGTCACCTCTCCAGCCCAGAAGCTGAGTTTTATTTGTAAATATAAAGAGAAAAAACTAAACCCTCAAATGTATTTACACACACATGCACATGTGCACACACGTGTGCACACACACACATTTTCACAGCAGTGGCGCATTCTGTACAAGAGACATACACGGTGTGCTGCACCTCTTTGGCTTTCTACTTATACTTCTTTCGCTCCATCATTCATCTTCAACCTTTATGGTTAAAATTAGAATTTGCAGAGTCCTGTAGTATTAGGGATTGGAAATTGAACAGCTCCATTTTCTCATGATGTATTTAGCACCACCCTCCACCAAAAAGGAAACTGCTCTTTCTTAAGAACATCTCTCTGTGGGGGATTGGTGTGCATATCTAATATATTAACCTTAGCAATTGTTTTTCATGAGATTTATTTTTGATGAGTGGCTCAATGGATGAGTTTTATGTCAAGGAGATGAACTATGTTAGAACATAAATTTATAAGGGGTAAAGATTTATTGTGGGCCATGGCTTTAGTCCATGCCTTGGTCCTATTTCCTAGGCTTGAGGTACCTTAGAACACTCATGGTGAGATCACACAGCAGAGGAATCCTGCTCACTTTACCTTATGGTAGCTGTACTGGATAGTTTCATGTCGATGTGACAGACGTTAAAGTCATCTGAGAGGACAGAGACACAATTAAGTAAATGCCATCATAAGACCAAGCTGTAGGCAAGCAGGTAGTGCATTTTCATAACTAGTGAGTGAAGAAGGCCCAGTCCATTGTGAGCGGTGCCATCCGTGGGCTGGTGGTCCTATAAGAAAGCAGACCAAGCAAACCATGAGGAACAAGCCAGAAAGTAGCATCCCTTCATGGTCTTCACATCAGCTCCTTCCTCCAGGTTCCTGCCCTGTTTGAGCTCCTGTCTTGAACCCCTTTGATGAAGGACTGTGATGTGGTAGTGGAAGTCAAATACCCCTTTCCTCCCCAAGTTGGTTTGGTCATGGTATTTCATCACAACAATAGCAATACTAACAAAAGAAGGAGAAAAAAAGTAAATGGACCATAAAGAGGGACAGGTTTCCAGCATGTCCTTTAATGGGATGACCCCAATGACCTAACTTTTTCCAACAAAGCACCAGTTCTTAAACACTGAATCATTAACAACAGCATCATAGGATGGTGACCTAGACTTCATGGCACATGGTGAGAATTTCAGACTCAAAGTACAGCAGCCAAATATATTCATGTTAAAAAAATAAACAGTAGTGTGAAGCAAAATAAGAGATCATATCAAGAGAACAAGAGACCTTCCCTTCCCTGTACCTTGAAGTATGAGAGTTGAACGGAAGAGAGTTCTTGTATGCCTTGACGCTATGTGTTTGCTATGAACAGAGGATGTAGTGTGCAGGTGAGCGACTGCCTTGTGTATTATTCTCTTGCGTATAGCCAAGTCATACGAAGACAATTATCATTAAGTTCTTACCATTTCCTGCTTGATAAGACTATCCCTGAGGTAACTTGCCATGATCTTTAGGTTATTACCATATACAGACCCACACAAAATTCCACTGCAAAACCTGTATGCCATAAAAGTTGTGAATTCAAGGCCTCTGTTCTGCATTTTAACATGTCATGTTTACTAGAATAATTACACAGTATTTAAATATTTTTTTCACTGAAAAAGAAAGACTGAATGCAAGGAGTCTGTGAAGTCCTTTAATTTGATTGGATTTGTTCTCTGATTCACTTTCTGCTAAGTGGTACTGAGGAAAAACTCTAATAAGTCAATATTTTCTTCTTCTTCTCCTTCTCCTTCTTCTTCTTCTTCTTCTTCTTCTTCTTCTTCTTCTTCTTCTTCTTCTTCTTCTTCTTCTTCTTCTTCTTCTTCTTCTTCTTCTTCTTTTGGTTTTTCAATACAGGGTTTCTCTGTAGTTTTTTTCTGAAGCCTGTCCTGTAACTAGTGCTTGTAGTCCAGGTTGTCCTCAAACTCACAGAGATCTGCCTGCCTCAGCCTCCCAAGTGCTAGATTAAAGGTGTGTACCACTACCACCTGGCAATAAGTCAGTCTTTAAAGTTATCATGACAAAGGGGAACTATGTTTACAGTTCAGTCTTTCCATTGTAGTCTAGATGTAAGTGTTTGGTCTTTATAAACTGAATCTGATTGTTGGAAGATCAGTGGGCAAGTTTAGAAGAAGTGGAGGTCCTTCCCTGGTTCTGGGTCAAGGGTTATTGAGCAATCAGTTGATTATTCAACTGATACCAAGTATATTTAGGTGGAGATGTACCAAGTGACATTTATATGTCTGTTACATAAACACAAAATACATGCAATTTTATAGACTATTTTTGACCAATAAAATTCAGCAAAATATTACTGAACATTCTCTGACACTTTGCTAAATATTGAGAGAAAAAATATAACATAACTTAATAAAATAGAAACTGTATTTAAAATGGCTCATGCAGTCTGGCAGTGGTGGCACACACCTTTAACCCCAGCACTCGGGAGGCAGAGGCAGGCAGATCTCTGTGAGTTCGAGGCCAGCCTGGTCTACAAGAGCTAGTTCCAGGACAGGCTCCAAAGCTACAGAAAAAAAAAACCTGTCTCAAAAAATAAAGGAAAATGGCTCATGCTTTAAAGATGAGGGATGGACACAAAAAGACACATAATGCCAATATTATAATTATCAATAGGTTTTTATTTGCCTCAGCAGAATGCAAGCTTCACTTAAAAGACTCAAGTTCTGACACATTAATATCCCCACAGCTCCATGCAAATACTAGATAGATGGAGTAGTCAGGGTTCTCTAAAGGAACAGAGGTAATAGAATGAAAATAGATAGATAGGAAAATACATAGATGATAGATAGGTAGATAGGTGATAGATGGTGAATATGGTAAATAGGTGGAGGCATAAATAGATAGACTTAAAGGCCTGGCTTATAGGCCATGGTCTTGGTAGTTCATTAATATCCATCTCACGCTGGCTAGGTGGAAAATCCAAGGGTGTCTTGATCCGCGAGGCTGAATGTCTCTGCAGTCACAGTCTGGTGGGGGAGACCTGCAGTGTTCCTGGAGGGCCACTGGCCTTCAGTCTGTTTTGAAACTCTGACACTCGGTTCTAAAATCAGCAAAGGATTGGCACAGCAACAGGACAGATGAACTTGCCAGCAAGAGTGAGGGCAAGCAGGCAAAGGCTTTCTTCTGAGTCCCTTTGAATGGGCTGTCAGCAGAAGGGTGGGTCTTCTTGCTTCAAATAATCGGAGTAAGAAAATCTTTCACAAGCGTCCGCGGCAGCTGGTACTTCTGGAAGAGCTAGTAAAATGGTTTTGACAGGAGACGAGGAAATGAGGTTTAAGGTTGGAGCTAGAACATAGCCAGGAAAATGCCAGGTTAAGTTAAAAAGCTATAAAAGAAAGCACTGCTCAATATTTGCAAGCAGAGTGAAGTATGTCATGCTTCTTCTGTGCATGCATATTAGGAATACATCTATATGTACACCTGTAACAAGAAAGTTATGACAAACATAGCCCTGTTTCAACAGCATACATTTTAATTGAAAATAGATTTTTTATAACAATATGTGTTCTGATTATGGTATTCCCTCCCTCTTGCTCTTCCTTATTTCCTCACCCACCCAAATCCACTCCCTTTCTTTCTCTCTCTTATTAGAATACAAACTGGCAACTAAATATAAATAAGAGCAAACAAAGAAGGGTAGGACAAAACATACAAACAGGAAAAAAAAGAGTCAGAGGGAAAAAAAGCACAAGAAACACATAGAGATACTGAGATACATACAGGAAACTTGTAGAAAAAAATCAGAAAGTATATATACAAACAAAAGATCTCTAAGGTTAAAAAACTGCCCAGACAAAACACTCTCTCTCTCTCTCTCTCTCTCTCTCTCTCTCTCTCTCTCTCTCTTACACACACACACACACACACACACACACACACACACACACACACACACACCCCTCCAAAAGTACCATTGACTTTGTACTAACCATCTATTGCTGGGAATGGGACTGCCCTAAGTATGGTTTATATATCTAGTGAGACTCCATTGGAAAAAAAACAAATCTTCCATTGTGAGGAAGACTTGCTCTGGAAGAGCTGTCAGTGCTTTTAAGCTCTGAGCCATTTCTCCAGCCCCTCCCAGTATAATCTTATCTTTAGTTTGGAAGTTGTCTTATTAGGGCTTTTATTGCTGTGAAGAGACATCATGGTCACTCTTATAAAGGAAAACATTTAATTCGGTGGCTTACAGTTCAGAGATTTAGACCATTATCATCATGGTGGGAAGCAAGGCAGCATGCAGGAAGACATGGTGGTGGAGAAGGAGCTGAGAGTTCTACATCTTGACCCACAGGCAGCAGAAAATGGTCTGAGATACTGGGTATGTCTTGAGCATATATGAGACCTCAAATACCACCCCACAGTGACATACTTCCTCCAATAAGGCGACATCTACTTCAACAGAGCCACACCTCCATTACTGCCACTTTGTATATGCTTATTGGGCCCTCTTAGACTTAAACTTTCACATTCCACTCCTTGACCTCCATAAGCTTGTAATAATCACATAATGCAAAACACATTTAGTCTAACTTCAAAAGTCCCCATAGTCTATCATAGTCTTAACAATATTTTAATGTCCAATGTTTAAAGTCTCTCCTGAGATTCATACCCTCTCTTAACTGTAATACCTTGCTAAATCAAATTAAAAAATCACATAATTCCAATGTATAATGGCACAGATCATACATTACCATTCCAAAATGTAGGGAAGGAAGCATAGTGAGGAAATACTGGACCAAAGCAAGACCAAAAACCAGCTGGATTAACTCCAAATTCTGCATCTCCACATCTGATGTCAAAATGCTCTTCAGATCTCCAGATCCTTCCAGCTTTGTTAACTGTAACACACTTCTCTCTCTTGGGCTGGTTCCACTCCCTGTTAGCAGCTCTCCGTGGCAGCTATCCCATAGTTCTAGCATCTCTAACATCTTGGAGTCTCCAACGCAGCTCAGGTTTCAACTTTACAGCTTCATACAATGGCCTCTCTGGGCCTCCATTCAGGAACACCCTTGACACATGTCTGGCCTCAGCAGCTTTCCTTAGTCTCAGAGGAATATTAACTCATTTCTTCTGTCCTTGACTCTAGAACCAGAACCATGTGACTGAAGCTGCTAAGTTCTGCTGTTTACTGGAGTTTGAATATGGCCCTCTTACTCAATTACATATTCACCAACTTTCTGTTTTCGATGGTTTCCTTCACTGCCTAAGTTTGGCTGTCATGACACTGGATCTGTAGATCAGGCTTACCCCAAACTCAGAGATTAACCAGCTTCTGCCTCTGGAGTTCTGGATTAAATGTGTGCACCACCACACCTGGCTCTAAGTTTTTCTTTAATTACTTTTCCTAAATTGGAAAGAACTGGGTAGAATCTTGCTTGGGTCACCACTCCCTTTATTCCATTTCTTAATCTTCTTGAACACAGACCTTAGTTCCATTCCCCTATTTGGTGCTCTTTCTCTCCTCAAATTGTACATTTTGTATTTTTTCCTTTTTCAGCTTGCCCTTTTCATTATAGATCTTCATTAGAGTTCCCGAATAACCACATAGCAAAGTCTATGTTAGGCTGTCTTGAGGATTTTCTCTGCCAACAGAAATAATCGAAATCTTTTTTTCCTTAGCCTCAGGCATATTCTCTGAACAGGGGCAACCACTTTCTTCACCAAAATATCACAATAACCATCTCTAGTCAACATACTAAAATTCTCCTCCTTTAAAACCTCTCAAGCCATCCCCCCCACAGTTCAAATCACTTTTGGCACCATTGTCTTCTATCCTCCTACTAGTATAGCATTCCACTGTTTTTAAACCCAGTACCAAAGTCCAAATTCCTCCAAACAAAATCATGGTCAGCCTATCACAACAATACCCCAGTCTCTGGTACCAACTTCTGTCTTAGTTAGGGTTTCTATTGCTGTGAGGAGACACTATGGCCATGGTAACTTATATAAAGGACAACTGTTTATTGGGTATCTCCCTTCCAGTTTCAGAGGATTAGTTCATTATCATCATGACAGGAAGCAAGGCAGCATGCAGGCAGACATGATGCTGGAGAAAGAGCTGAGTATTCTACATCTTGATCCAAAGGCAACAAGAAGTGAACTGAGACACTGGGCATACCTTATGCATAGGAGACCTTAAAGCCTGCTCACACAATGACACACTTTCTCCAACAAAGCCACCCCTAGTCTAATAAAGCCACACCTCCTAATAGTCCCACTCTCAATGAGCTTATGGGGGCCAATTACAATCAAGCTACCACAGGAAGTGCTTGTGATAATCCTACTACATCCAACTTGTGCTGCATTCGAGTTCTGCACCCTATGCATGTAGATTCAAGACTTTACTTGTCTAGTATTGTTGTAGGAGGCAGCTTGTTTGTTCCCGACTGCTCAGCCCTGAAATAAACATACAGAAACTGTATTAATTAAATCACTGCTTGGCCTATCACTTAAGTGTATTTCTAGCTTATTGGCTAGCTTTTATATCTTAATTTAACCCATCTCTATTAATCTGTGTATCACCACATGGCTGTGGCTTACTGGCAAGGTTCCTAGCTTGTATGTTCCTGGCAGTGGCTACATGGCATCTTTTTACTCTGCCTTCTTTCTCCCAGCATTCAGTTTAGATTTCCCTGCCTACCTCTATTCTGCTCTATCCAGGCCCAAGACAGTTTCTTTATTAATCAATGGTATTCACAGCATTCAGAGGGGAATCCCACACCATAGTATAGTGGCACACACCTGGAAAAACAGCACTGTAAAGGCTAAGGAAGAAGCATTTAAATTTAAAGGCAGCCTGGGATATATAGTGAGACCCTGAAACAAACAAATAAGCAAGCAAACAGATTTTCAATGTGATAGATGTGCATCTCCTTAACTGATGTGCCAGCTTCCTTTATCACACTTACTGGCTACAGTGGATGATGTTCTGGGACATTTTCTACCATGAACATTAACTATGAACTCTAATGCTAGCGTGTTCTTTGTAATGAGGCATCACAGCACACCAAGGACCATCATTTACTAGCATGGGGCCTGCTATTCACCTCTTGTGAAAGGGATTTGTCTCTTGAGCATGTGTACAATTTTTACTTCAGGGATGCAAATATAAAGACATTTGTTCTACTGAATAGGATTTCAACTAATGAAGCAGGTAATGGGAACTGGAGCTATACACACCTCTGTTTCTGTACAAATTGGAATTACGTTAGAATAGTGATGTTAAAGAGATTTAAACATTTATTTTCAACAGGGCCTTAACTCTCCCAGTGATTAAGTATATTTAATCAACAGACTCTTTGGGTTCATTAGAATGTCTTCTGCTCATTGTTTGTGATTATTATAATTTGTTACAATGTAGTGGAGAAAAGGGAGTAAGGCTGATTTCTAAAGCCAAACTGAATCAAACATCTGCTGTGCTCTCAGTAATTCCTCCTTCAGTTCTTAAGATGGCTTATGTAGGTAATTGCCAGCACTGGTTGGTTCTTCCACTTAGGAGAAAATTTGTATATGCTTGATTTGAGGTCAGGAAGATCCTGAAGTGGTCAAGGTTGAGTATAAGAGACAGGTAAGGTGACATAGCAGGATTCAAATGTTAACACATCCTCTTTTTCTCATACCACTTTATCCATTACTAGGCCATCTTCCAGCTTTACCACCAGTTAATTCACAAGGAATATTACTCATTAGATAGAAAGAGAGGTTAATTTATGAGTCACATGTGTTTTAGATTAGCCACTTTACCTCTGTACACTTGCAAATGGAAAGAACAAACCTAAGTAAAATCTAGATCCCATTTGTGGTTAAATAATAATAAAATGACAAAATTACAAAAGCCACACACTTTTCCTTTTTATAAATTTAATATTTTGAAAAGTGATGAAAATGTAATGTGTGCTTTAATTTGATAACATAAAATAGTAGCATATTAAAATATTTAGTGTCCTCTCTAGACATATCCTTAATACTGCTGTAGCCTGCCCACCTGAACCCCACATCCAAGCTTCTCTTCATCCCCATGGAACTCAGACTCGGTGTAGACTCAGAGTCCTCTTAGTTAATCGCAAATACCCATTTCTCAATACTTTGTGGCTCCCTTCCAATCACAGAACAGCTCTATACAGGGACCCACAGCTGCCATATATGTCTTGGACCCAGCATGGGCAACAACAACTAACAACAGAAAACTCACCAATGGAGAAAAGACCAGATAGCTACACCAAGAAGCACTTCAAACATCATGACTTCAGTTGCCAAGATCCCCATGAAAAACACAAACATAAGAGACCCCTATGGTGCGGGAGAATTGTTTGTATTCTGTCAATCATGTTTTAAATAAACGCTGAATGGCCAGGCAGGAAGTATAGGTGGGACAACCAGACAGAAAGTAAAGGTGGAGCAAGGAGAACAGGAGAATGCTGGGAAGGAGGAAGCCCATTCCTCCCCACTCCTGCCCAGACCACTGAAGAAGCAGGATGTGACCTGCCCCTCTGATAAAGGTACCGAGCCATGTGGCTAAAGTAGATAAGAATAATGGGTTAATATAAGATATAAGAGCTAATAAGAAGCCTGAGCTAATGAGCCAATCAGTTTATATCTAATGTAGACTCTGGGTGATTTTGGGGTTTACTGGCTGTGGGAACTTGGCAGGACAGAAACTCCAACAAGTTGGCCCCCATGTTACACCCCTAGAAGCCATAAATCCTATTGTAATAGACCCAGAGAAAAACAAATTAGCTGAAGTATAAGATAAGGGTTACAAAATAATTATATTTTCAAGGTCTTAAAGAAGATATGAATAAATGCCTTAATGAAGATCGGGAAACCACAAATATGCAGTTGAATGAAATAACAAAAACACTGTACACGAGAAACTGTCAATCATAATCAACAAAGAAAGAAAAACATTGAATGATTAATGCAAATTTAAGCAACTTTTGCCCACCAATTCAGTTCTGCAGAAGGCACTAAAGAAAAACTTCCAACTGAAGAGGAAGTTAACTATATCCCAGAGGACTCAAGGAATACAAAAGAGTGTAATAAAAAGCCCATACCACCCATAACAAAATGACAGGGATTAACAGGGGCACGGAGAGATGTTCAGTGGTTAAGAGCATTTGCTGTTCTTACAGAGGGCCCAGATCCTCTGTGGTAGTTTTCAGTCCTCTGTGGCCCCAGTTCTAGGGGACCCAATGCCTGCTTCTGACCACCCTGGGCATCAGCTACCCCGTGATCTGAAACTAACTGAAGGGTCATATGCCTTCAGCTGCTGCTACAGAAGCACCTAAAGTCAATGGCATTGTCTTTGGGCCCAACTGACAGACTAGGGAAGGGCCTTGAGTGGACTATCCGAGGATACTAGGAACTTGCAGAAACGGTCACAAGAACTAAATTGGTGTATATATTACAGCAGGGGAGGAAAGGGCTCCCTTGTCTTGTAGTCTTGGAAAGATTACCACAGATTTTGTCTGGAGTTGGTAGAAAACAGAATGGACTTTAGTGACTTGAGGGGTCTGCCAAAGGAGAATTCCAGGAGAGTGTGACAGCTCTCATTTTGAAGTGCCATAAGACGGGACTAAAACGAGCTAAATAACATTGTTGCTCAAATTGAATGTGGAATTTTAAAGGTGCTGCAACTTTCTGTTTTCAATTTCTATTTGTGCTCTGAAATGGCATGTGACTCATGTGAGGAGGAACAGAGTCAATGTGTGACAAAACGGTGGGCTGTAGAAGTATTGCTCTCATTGGCAGAATTCGTCACTCTCTTCCTTTTGAAAGCAAGTTCTGCATCCCTTGCCTTGAATCTCGGTGAGTTTGTTCTTGTAGTTTTGCGACATAGTAGGTAAAATACAACACAGTTCAGCTTCTAAGCAGCAAAATGATGGAAAATGAACTGATACATTGTCTGCTTTGTTCAATAAAATGCCCAGTGAGATCAAGTGAGATGCCTAGCTCCTAAGAGGTAATGGTGCTGAGAGTACGAACAGAAAGGAATGTGCCATGACTTTGTTGACAGCTTGTGTGTGCATGCATGTGTGTGTG
Source organism: Ondatra zibethicus (assembly GCA_004026605.1). Lineage (NCBI taxonomy): Eukaryota > Metazoa > Chordata > Mammalia > Rodentia > Cricetidae > Ondatra > Ondatra zibethicus. Next base: position 19,981 of record PVIU01025062.1, read on the forward strand.
CATGCACATGTGTGTGTGTGTGTGTGTGTGTGTGTGTGCACTCGTGTTCTTCTTGGCTCAGCCTTGTGAGAGCTGGACCCTGAGGCAGGTGCCCTTGCCCACCTCAACTCAACTTTTGCCTGAGCCCAACCAAGACACCAGGTATGTCTGGGAAATGAATCCAACTCTTTTCAGTCAAGGTGAAGTGAGTTTCACAAAACTTTGTGTTTGGTTTTGATTCTAGGAATTATCCCAAATCCATGCATTGGGGTCTTGGTTACCAGCTGGCGGCACTCTTGTAAAGCAGCCAGATCATAACAATAATATTTATATAACTATTGAGGAGTTCATAACTGAATGGAATATTAGGAAATGTGACTGGGTGGGAGGAAGTAGGTCATTGGAGGTCACTGGAGGTGTGTCCTTGAAAGCTATATTTCTCCCTCTCTCTTCCTCCTCCATCCTTGCCTCCCTTCCTTCCTCTCTCCTTCTCTCCCTCCCTCCTCCTGAGTTACCATCTTCTGCTCTGTGTTCTCACATTTTGCCTTGTCTCAAGGTCAAAGCCACGGAGCTAGTCAACCATAAACTGACACCTCTGCCTGCAGGCTGTGCAGGGAGGGAACTCCTAGGATGCAGTTTTTGTGAGTCCTCAATAGTCTTGGGGTGGACTTTCCTATGCTGCTGCTGCCTTGAGTCACTCAGACCGCTGTATGTAAGCCCAGCAAACTAGCTAGTTCACCGTGGTAGCCTTGGATAGAATTGTTTCTTTGGCTTGGCGTGGATGTCCTCTCTGGGTTGGATAAATGTTTGTTCACACTTCTCTGGGACAAGTCACAAGTCGTGCAGCTAAAACTTCTTAAAAAAATGAAGAAACTTCTTTCCTCAGAGATTTCAAATGTGTTTAATTAATTAGTTATGAATGAATTAACCAATGAACTGTAACATCCACAGTTTTAGATCAGGCTGTTTTTTTCTAAGAGGAAAATTGCCATCTTTGACTTCTTCCAATTTCAAACACTCCAGAACTCTTTAAAAGGATTTATTGATACATGGAACTTGGTTTGCTGCAAGTGAGCCGCAAAGAAAATATAGGAAAAAAAGTCTATTAGTATTTCTGCACTCCACATCATTTGCTACGCATCCAGCAGCTTTCTCTTGACATTTTACAGGAATTTAATGCTCTACAGTGGCAGGTCCTAATCCCATTCCACTTTTGAAAACCTCTGATTTATAGAAAAGTTTTCATTGTAAATTAGAAATCGCTGTCAGCAGTTTTTCATTCATGTTTTGCAAAACACTTTCTTTTAAGTGAAAGGTGTTCTCAAATCCATACATGGGATAAATATTAACTTACTAAGTACTAAAAGAAGAGGGTTATTGTACCTATAAAATTGTATAGCTGATTTTTAGATGCTGATAGCAACTGAAGTGTGGTACTCATGTTGCAAGAATCTCCATCCAAACAGTGAATTATTCCTTCAGTCATCCGAACCAGACCAAAGCTTCAGGATCAGCAAGATGGATGTGCCGTAGTTTTCCTCTGGAATGCTTCTCTTGGCAGAAGACAAAGAAATCACTGAATAATCACAAAGTAAGGCAAGGGGCATTCGCGTCCACTCAGGAAGCCTCACTCTCCTGCTCCATCCAATACAGCATTCTACCCATAACAACACTGAGGACTGGGGAGTAGGGAGGGGAGAGAGAGTACTTTCCTCTATGGCGCTAACATAAACGGATGCACCTCCTTCTGACGTGCACTGATGTTCATTTGACAGCAGCCTGATAGAAAGCAAGAGAGAATGTGGTAAGAACGGGGACTCGGGCCGATGCTGGAAGGAAGGATATGTTCAACATCCAGAATCGTTTTCCAACTCCTTCCCAACAATTTGAGTACCCATTTCAGAGCAGGTTAACAGGGCATTGGGAGGTTCCCACCCAGAAGGAACCATTCATTGGTTTGTTCTATTTTTAAATAATTCTCAGCAGAGTTGTGACAGCAGCAGTCATGCTAAGTAGCCTTACAAGCCTTCCCTCCCTCCCACCCCCTGCAACTGGGTGGCTGTACACATTTCTAGAAGAGAGCTAGCAATCTGTAACATTGTATCTGACATTTCTTATTGTGTAGTGTGGAGCCTTGTAAAGTATGCTCTGCTAATCTCCTAGTAGGTTGATGTTAGCCTCATCTTCCAGCCATATGTCAGAAAGGCCAAGCCCGCCCTGTCTCAGCCGTGGGACACATGGGCAGGTTCTGAGCGCATCAGAAGACATGGACAGTTCTGCTTTTCCTCTCTGGCTCGATTCCTGTCACTTTCCATATGGATGAGCGACAACACTGTGGATGCTGGTTGCTAAAAACCAGCAAGAAAAACAGCATCTCTGAAGATTTCTATGGGATCGTCGTAGTCGTTTCTGACAGTGTGAAGAGGCGCATCCCACCAGCCTCCTAATGGTGTGTCTGGGCCCAGCTGCGAATGCATCACAAAGAATGCAGGGAGTTAGTTTATTTATCTTTCATAACCTCAGCTGGGAAAGCTGGGAGGAAGTGGCTCCAGAAAGCAAGCCAATCTTTTTCCAGTCCAGGTTTAGTTAGGACTGCCTACAATGGCCGTATATGACAGGGGTACCCATTAGTCGAGGAGAGATTCTGTGTTAACATACATGCGAGACACCCATGAATAGCACATCATTATTTGAAAGAATAGGACTTCCTTAAGAGTTTATTTCCTATAATAGTCATAAGAAAATAGAGAAAGATACTAAAAACACTATAAGGAAGAAAATAAATCTTAATTCTCTAACAGTTCAAAGTAGTAATCATTATGTTTTAAAAATCTAAAATGTCATGTTTAACTTATAAATGGATAAGCACCAGACACTTCTTGAAATATAGGTATATTTTCTTTTATATGCACTATACTTATATACATCGTTACAGTCATGCCTATACTACCCTCCACTTGGAAGGCCAAATCAGAAGGACCATGAGTTAGAGGACAGCCTGGGGTACATAAGTGAGATCCTGTCTCATAAAAGTAAGTAAAAACTTTGAGGGTTGGGAGTGAGCTCATATTTGTTTGGCATCCATGAGACCCTGAGCTTGATTGCCTGCTGTTTCCAGATCTATAGCTTAGTTTCCATGCCATATGTAATCAGCACATGTCTGGCACTCAAGTGCCCAAGGTACAGAGGTCTAGCTGTGTGATAATCAGTCTTTCTTTCCCTGAGGCCAGCCCTCTGCTGTAATACAGGACTTGAAAGGTGGTCCTCCTAGAATTACCATTGTCTATCTATGAGTTCCCAGCCAAGGCCATAGTCTTTTTTATTCAATCTAATGATTAAACTTATTCTGGTCAGAACGTATGTTTCTCTGTCCTTACCTTGCTAGCTATTAGATATGAAACGTTGATAAATACACCCGGTGTGCCTTCTTAGCTCATGCTTGAGGAAACAAATAGAAACAGTATTTTCATGGAGTTCTGCTGTAATGCAGTCTGGAGAGATTGGCAACCCACTTGCCCAATGACAGCTGTTATCTAAGTGATGGTTTTGTTTACTGAACAGCCCACCAACAATCAGTCTTGAAACAGTAGAAACTGAGGGTCCAGAAAAGAAGAGAAGGTCCCCAAAGTTAGAACACTCTATGGCTACACGTTACAAGAGCAAAATGCCTTGAAGAAAGGAGGGAACAAAAGAGGATTCATCAGAAGACGGGGATCATGAAATAGATACTGACCTACAATGGATACTGGCAAGTAAGTAAAGGCAGAAGGTATTGTCTCTGTGTTCTATTCATAGGTGGAATTTCCAGGCAGTTTGGTTATCTGACTGAGTCAGTCTTTCGGAGTGTAACTTCTCAAGGTCAGCCTCTGACCTGTCAAACACCAGTGCATCCTCTCGAGGAAGCCAAATATCAGTGTTCACCAGTACAATGGAGTTCATCGTCAGCTGTAGCTTTGTTCTTGCCGTGATGGCGGAGTGTGTAGCTCAGAGTCAGAGCCATTCTCTGGGTGAGAGACTGATCATTTAAAAGTCAACGGCTTATTTTAAATAAATGAATGTTCAGTCCAATTGTTCTTTGCGAAGGAAGCCTGACATTGCACCAAGATATATTTGTTACCTTGCCTATAAATCTATCCTTCTGTATCAAGCACGTGATGGGTCCCATTGACAAATAAGCATGGTACAATTCAAGTTGAGAATTCTTAGGGTGTTCTTGGTGAAGGTTAAAAGTTCCATAAGAAATAATGTGAGTTCTCCATCTGCCAACTTTCGCCGCCACATTCAGAGAGTCTGGTTTGATCATATGCTCATTCAGTCCCAGGCCAGGTGGATTGGTGTGCTCCCATTAGTTCAGGCACACTGTCTCAGTAGGTGGACCAGCCCCTCACGGTCCTAACTTCCTAACTCATCTTCTCCCACCTTCTGCTCTTCACCTGCACCTTGG